>VYXC01006597.1:246668-293977 GCA_013397175.1 Platysteira castanea
TATATATATATATACACACATATATATATAGGCTTAAAACAATATCTCCCTAGACTCTTTGGAAAAATTTTCATTAATCTGCACAGAAGAAAAAGTCAAGATCATAGTTGAGTAGGAATAAATGACATTTTGATCTATGTAATAGGAGGATATACAAAGAATAAATTGAGATAATTCAGCTGTGCGGCAGTGTGTGTAAGTTTAGAATTTTGCCCAGAAATTTGCATTAAAGTGAAGTCCTTCTCAAATGCCAAATATTATTTGGCAATAAGTAGAAGTGCCAGTGAAAAGAACAAATAAACCCAGAAAAACTTTTAAGATTAATTATTTAAGCAGGTGTGCAGGTTAGAGAAAATCACAAAGAAATCACCCCTGAGAAAAGGCATATATTTACCTCGTTACCTGTCTGGATTTCTACATTCACACCTCTTTGGTCTTTGTTTTCCATTAACTCTAGTAAATGTGGTTATTTGTAGCCAGGTAAAGAAAAATACGAATTTAAGCAAAAAGAATGCCTCTGAAAAGCCAGTTTGTGGTATTTCAAGCTCATTTTTGGATTTATACGAAGATGTGGATCCTAGAAGCTCTGCTCGGAGTTTAGGAAAGGGAACACTTTGGCAATCTGTACCTTCATGAGGAGCACAGCACTGTCAAGCCATGTGCATGGTCCTCAAGCACTGCAATTTTCATAAAATTCATCCAAACTCCAGCTGAAGGTAAAATAACTGATTCCAAGGTTCAATGTAGATGTCTTGCACATTTCCATCGCATCAAGTTTACAGTGTAAAGGTCACAAGCTGAACTTCGTAAAACACAGCAGATCCAGTGTGGTGACTCGTCATACTGTTGGCTAATTGTTTTTTACATATGAGTACACTGAGCTTCCCTTGGCTGTTTTCATACAAGCCTTGGGATAACATCAGGTGGCACCATCTGCTGAGACAAAATCAGCTGCAAAAAAGAGGGGTGTAGACATTTATTCCTAGGACATTTTGGCTAAGCCGTCATTCCATAAGGAACAAATAAGCACTTTCTCAAGTTTATCTGCAATCTATAATTCTGCAAATTTTAATCTATTAATATTTATTCTATTTTATCAATCTACAAATTTTAAGCCTTAGTTCTTCATGGTAGTGGCAATCACAGTCTCCCATGTAGACTGGTCCAGGCAGGCTCACAGCTTCTCTTAAGAAATGGGATTACTGAAAGGATGTTCTTGAGAGTTTTTTCCAATCATCTATTTGTATTGCTAATTAATACGAATTTTCTGTGTTTCCCTAGCACTCATTACTGTGATGCCCAAACACCTGGATACAGGCAATACATTATAATGTGGCTGGTTATTGCAAAGTCTTTGTGTAAAATCATATAAGTTGGGCAGCCTCTACCATATGATTCGGTTTTTATTATTATTTTATGGCTCAGTATCAGAACCTCTGTATTCTCTGCAACTCTCTGACTTCTTTCTTTGGTTTGCAGCTGACTCAAATGAAACACCTGCAACCATTACGGATAACTACTGGAAAGCAAGTTTGAAGTCAAAAGCCCCACAAACTCAAAATGTAGTGAAAATTCTTCAGAGGATGGCAATAAACATCACTTTTGCACAAGCCTTGTGATTCTGTGTTGCCTAAACCTGCAAGGTAAAATCACAGTCCACATGACCCTCTGGTTACAGCCTGAAAATATTTATAACCTGGAGTCAAGTCTGCAAAGATATCCAACAGATGAGCCATTAAAAAAAAATCTTGCTTTCCATGAGGAGTCTTCCTACTGTCAGCTCTATTTACTGTCACTGTAACATTATCCATCATGCCGTGGAAAGTGTCAGACATAAAAATAAAGTGGAAATCTATAAAACTGGTTTTGAGTCAGTAAAAAATGTCAATTTCATGGCAGTCTTTATTAATCCTATTAACTGCAGTACTTTGGAATCCACAGGATTTCATAAAACTCATAATGCTAATAGCATTCAGTAAAAAAAGACACAGGAATCCCATGTCCACATATGCAGAGAAACTTAAAGAATCAACTCTGTGGCTGACATCCAGTTATGTCAGTAAGGTCAAAGGTGGTATGACTGAGACGGTTATGCAGTCTTATTAAGCTGGTTATCTTCTCTGTGATACCACCATGGGAAATTTTAGTGATGCAGTTTAGAGATGTAGCTTCATATCTAACGTCAACTTGAACAATATCCTCTCCCTCACACATGGGCTGAGATGTCACGGTCAATGAGCTGTGTCCCCCTCTGTGTATCAGGTCACGCCTCTCTTGTTAGAGAAAGAGATCTAATCCAGCCAATCAAACACAGTTAAAAGCATTCATTGTATGAAATGCGTGAAACATCTTTTGAAATACTTTTCCTGCTGTCAGAATCACTGTTAGTGTTTTGCTTTATGGGTCATTCAGATTTACAAATTTTTCCTATATAATTTTAGTACATGCATAAATGGCCTAGAGGGTATAAAATTAAACATCCTACAATTAGAAATTTTGCAGGAAAAGAGAAAGATATGCTTTATCTTCAGTAATGAACGTAGCTCCAAGCATGTTGTTAGAGACTTAAAGATCACAGTTGCCTGAAACACTGTTAACATCAGCAAAGGACTTTGCCCGCAAAGCAAACTGTGCAAAGGAGCAACTGCTCAGCGGCGACCGCCAAAACCCACCCCCTCAAAATGTGCCTGCTGGGTTCTGTGAATTTGGACTATGAGAGACTGAAATGTTACTGGTTAATGAATCAAAACAAACAGCCATTTGAAAAGGCCAGATTTGCATACTCTCCCCCGACCAGCTTAGGGGAAGAAGGAGAGTTTTTGAGTGCGTGGTGGTGAAGCCTCTAGTCCGCATAACCCATTCCCAGAAGTTACAAGTTGGGTTTTGAGCCAGATAAGAAGCAAACCCTGCAAAAGCAGGATGGTGCTTTTTACCGTGCTAATTATGCCAGCTGTCCTCTCTTATGCAGCTGGCTCAGTTGTAAAACTCTTCTTATTCCCCCCATCCCAGAAGGTCAAATTCACAAGGGACATTCACAGGTAGGCTTGAGGATATTCATCCCTTCTGATGGGGTATAACTGGCTCAACTATGCTGACATGTCATATCTTAGAAGGTGTCACAGTTCATCAAAGACCCCCAAAGTTCCCCCAGACTCATTTCTGAGGCCTTCCACCAGAGGACTGTGCAAGATCCACAGTGTTGCAAAAGACAGTGTAAACCTGTCCCCTTCCAGGGGAGGTGCTTGGGTGTTCCCACTGTACCTGAGGGTATATTAACCCATTGAACTCTGTTTCGCAGGACCCCAAGAAGCCAGGGCAAAGAGGACCAAGGGGATGCTGTCTGGATCCTTGCGGTGGGGACTGTTTTCTACTTAATCTCTCTCTCTCATTCTCTTCCCCTCCCCCTCGTTTCTATTTCTTTCTATCTCTATTTCACATTACTGTTAAATAAAATCCATATTATTGACTTCAGCATATGGTCTCATTTGCACCTTAATTCAGGTAGAAGTATCTCTAATAATCGGATCTTAACATGTACAATACACTAAAAGTCTGACTGTGTACCTTTTTTTCCCTTGGGAGAGCATTTTTTTCACAAAAGTAACCTCATTTGTTTACACTGGGACACTGCATATTCCAAAGGCAAATGTCAGAAGAGAGCAGTCCAGCTGGAGCCGCACATGAGATGACAGGCTGTGAACTGTGGTTATTAATTAATTTTGGCAATGTGACCCAATAAGTAAAAAATAACAGCAATGTGAAATATGATACATAAAATGTGACTAACAGCAATTATTCTAACTGTGAATCTAATCTCACAGAAAGCAACCATAAGGGATGCTCAGCATCCCAGGACATGTCTGGTTAACCTCAGCTAACCAGGTCAATCTTCCTATACTCTCTGTTATGTTGATGGGGAAGGATAAGCTCATCCAGACCATTATTCTAGAGCAAAATCCCAATTTTTCTTATTTTTACCTACCCCTAAGGACTCTTTGTGTTGGTCTCCCTCTCATTGCACACATTACAGGAGGACATCTAAACTTAGAAAAGTGCCTCTTGTAAGTACATATCATAGAGCTGTGGCTGAAAGTTAATTCCAGTACATAAATTAACCTACATTACATAAGAATCTACACGTTGAATGTCAAGATAAAATATATAGATTGACACCAATGATGCAAAAGAGGATGCAAATGAAGCACATATTCAGTGGCCTTTTTTTTTAATAGCAAACAAATGCAGAAATCGATATCCACTACTTTGGAAAGTTCGAAAATAATTATATCAGCACAGGGAAGAGGTCCAAGGGTCCAGGCATAAGGTTGTCAAAAGCTGCCCATGGCTCTCTGGGGCTGCTGCTACACTGACCTGGGATTTGGCCCAGTTGATTCTGGGGGTAAGGGGAGGGTGCTGGGAAACCTGAAGCCCAGGAAAGCTGCTCAGTGGCCACCGTATTTTGTGATGGCTAAAGTGCCAACCATGCAGACAAATTACATCAGGCTCTTTGCCCTAAGGAGCAGAGGATAAGCCATGGCTGACCTTATTTAATACTATAAAAGCAACCGTTCTTGAAAAGACTGCAGTATGGCTGCATAACGTGATATCAATTCCCATCCCTGTGCCTATTTTCATGTCTGTCTTCACAGGCAATACACTCCTGTTTCAACATTGCTATATACAAGTTCACAACCAACATGAAATAAAAAAAAAAATACCTCACCTTAGTCCTGCCCTTGGCACAGGCATGTTTAGTTAGTACAGTGACTGAATTATTCCCTTATCCGTAATATATTCCTATTAATAACATTCTGCTCTGACTAACAAACAGCTTTATTTTATTGCCATGATTTCTGACTTTCTCACTCTCTTTAAAAATATGAACTAAAACATTTCACTCCAAGAGTGGTCAAAAATATTACTACTTCAGTGCAATATTGCAGGTAGTAAATCTTTTCACATATGAAAATTAATCTCTCTGCTTGTTTAGAGAAACATATATTGCAAAATAAAATCACAAATGTGATAGGAAAATCTCCACAACTAATACCCTTGCCTGCTTTCAACTCATAACAGAGGTACCTGGTTCAACAAAATCTGCTGGTTTTATGCAAATACCAACCAGAGTAAAAATGACATTGCTGGGATGCAGCACATTAGCAGAGAGGAGAGAGAATCTCTGTTACCAGCCTCCCAATAAATAGCCCCATGTGAACCTCATGAAGCTCAACAAGACCAAGTGCAAGATGCTGCACCTGGGTCAGGGTAATCCCAAACACAAAATCAGACTGGGAAGAGAATGGATTGAGGGAAGCTCTGAGATTTGGGGTAGGTATGGGTGGATGAGGGGCTGGACGTGACTCAGCAATGTGCACTCATGGCCCAGAAATCCAGCCATATCCTGGGCTGCATCAGAGTGACCAGCAGGTTGAGGGAGATGATTCTGCCCCTCTACTCTGCTCTGCTGAGACCCAGCCTGGTGTGCTGCATCCAGCTCTGAAGTCTTCAGTACAGGAGATACACTGACCTGTTGGAGTGAGTTCAGAGGAGGGCCATGAAGATGATCACTGGAACACCTCTCAAATGAGGACAGGCTGACAGACTTGGGCTGTTCAGTCTGGAGAAGAGAAGGCTTCAGGGAGACCTCATAGCACCTTTCAATACCTAAAGGGAGACTATGAGAGAACTGGAGAGAGACTTTATACAAGGGTATGCAGTGATAGGATGAGGAAGAATGACTTTAAATTGAAAGAGGGTAGGTTTATATTAGATACAAAGAAAAAATTCTGTATTGTGAGGGTGATGAGACACTGGAACACAGAAATTTTTATGCTCTGTCCCTGGAAGTGTTCAAGGCCAGGATGGATGTAGCTTTGAGCAACCTGTTCTAGTGAACATTGTCCATGGAAGGGTGTTAGCACCAGATGATCTTTAAGGTTCCTTCCAACCCAAAACAATTTATGTTTCTATATTCTGTTAAATGGGATATGCAGAGTTGATTCTAGGCATACTGACTTCATTTGTGGTGTTTGCTTGGTACAAACTTCAGAGAAAAGGACAACTCCAATCTGGCATGAGCTCCATTGTCCTAGTGGAGCAAAACTTTCTCTGAGGAGGCAAAGATTGTCTGGGCAAGGACTTCTTTAAGCTTAGTCTGAGAGAGTTGAGACACATAAAGTCTCTAAGGTCTACAGTAAACATCAGCACATTCAGCTTCAAGTGCAAGGTGTAAATCTTTCCATGTGCCTTCTCTAACAAGAACACAAAATAACATGCACACTTAAAGAAGGAGGGGAAAAGAACGACTCACATACTTTTCAGCCCACATATATCTAACTGAAATACTCAGATGGTCTGACAGTAACGGTGATAGAAACTTAGTGAAGAGAGAGGAGTTGCAGTTCAGGGTGAGGCAGTGCTCTGTGGGTCCATGGTCACACAACTGGCACACTTGGGCACCTTCCCAGGTGGCTGGAGATAACTTCTGCCCTGAGAAGGCCTGATGCATTGGGCAGACTTCCCTCTCTGAGCCAGGACAGAGCCACAAGTCAAGCCCAAAAAATGATGCTTTTGGAGGAACCAGTCATCTTGAGACTTAAGATAGCTTGATCACATTCTAAAACCCCTAAAAATTATTTTCCTAGTTTCCTCTGCATCATCATTGACTTGGATGGTAGGACTGACTACATGGGCAAATGAAGGTAACAAATCAATTCTAGGAGTAACAGATATTCTGTACTGTATTCCTGGCAACCACCTCTTAGGATAGGATTTGCTCTGAGTGAGCTCATGCAGCTCCAAACAGAAGATAAATCTATGAAAGCAAAAACAAAAGCCAAGCCACAACCCCACGCATACACACCCCTTAGCCAAATTTGCAGTACTTTAATGAAGATGTCAAGGAATGTAGGGTCTTTTATGGAAAATAAACCAACAACACTTTGTAGCTTTCAGGGAAGCCAGTAGGGAGAGGGACACCTGGCAGCCTCAAATCTCTCCTCCTGAGTCATCAGCTGTCTGTCCCGCAGCACATTCTTGGCTTTGATGCTCTGGTGCACAAGAATGACCCGTTTCAATATCTTACAGCAGCAGGCCAGTTAAGCTGGACCTTATCAATTCTCCTACACCTTTGAGAAGGGTGATTGATAAAATTGTGTATTATGCAATCTAAATAAAGGTAATCATTTTTTTGTTAAGTTGAAACTTACCATCAGGAAAGGAAATAAAAGTGAAGAAAGCAAAGCAAGCTATCACAGAAAGTATTTCACTCCCATGTACAGTTGAGCTTAAGGCTATGCATGCTTTCACTGGTTTGGTATGTTCTGAAGGAGGAAGAGCTTACAAGTTTGTCCTGCTCACTGTGGTGTGAGTGTGCATGTGACCCAGTGCAGGATGCTCCACCCTGCCTCGCAGCAATGCAGAAAAACCCTGCCAAGCCTTATGCTCAGATTCCATCACCAGCTCCTCCAGGACTGAGAGCACAACACAGCTACTCATTTTCTCTCCTCTGTAGGCTGTCAGTACCATGATAAAATGTTTTGGACCTTGGTTTCTTTTTGCTCCTTTTTCTCTGTATTCAGACTTATTTCTCATTCTTTCTTAGGGGGTATATAAATCCAGTCTTAATGGTTTATTCCTCAAGCACAAGGGACTACCGGATAAAATAACACAAACTAAGGAACATAGGCCAAGTATCTGTCCCAATACTCAATGTGAGTTTCACCATAGACTGCTAAGGGACTCAGACTTGGCCCTATTTCTGCAGATATGGAAAACATTAGTGAAGCTTTAGAACACGCCTGGGGCTCTGTCCTATCCTCTGCTGAGCAGCTATAGGAAAACTGTACAACACATAAATTTCTCCTCTGCTTGTTAGCCAGGGCAGAAGACTTGTCCAATGAACCATCTGTGACGGCACATTTTAAAGGTGCTGTACATTTTCCAAGCTATAACAAGATATGAGTGCAACCCCCAGCAGCAAGTAGGGAAAGGTGGGCTCCTCGTGGAGGAGCACAGCACATCCCATAAGGGTTTGTTGCCAAGACACACAGTCCTGGTGGAAGCTGACAGTATCTCCAAGGCACAGGAAACATTAGGCTGTGCTCTTGTTCTGTTCTGCTGTACAAGCTAAGCACTTGAGCTCGTACTTCATAATTAACATAGGTGATTTATTCTCTCATTATCATCACAGAAGCTTAATCAAGAGAAAGGTCATAAAGAAAGTCCAAACTTCTACTCATTGCAGAAGTCTGGCTTGGGTATCCTGCTACATATTAGGAGTAGAGCTGCTTTCCTCCATAGTCTGAGCAGAAAGGGACTGTTCAAAGGAGAGAGTCTAATGGACTTCATTTGTACTTTGCCTTCACTCATAAAAACTGGAAACATATGTCAAATCAAGGAACCACAGCAGTGTCCAGGATTGTGGTTTTCATTTTTCTGGAAAAATAGAACAGATGGAAGGCCAAATAACCACATTTATTCGTTTTTTTCTGATTTTCTATCATGGGTGCATAAGAAGTTACACATTATCTTCCTTCTGTTGTTCGCTGGTTCAAGTTTAGGGAGTTTGATGTGATATTATTCTCATAGAATTTTGTTTGAGACTGAAAACTCAGCTAAGCAATAGGGAAAAAAAAAACACTGCAGAGTGTTTGTGCACATAACTGCAGTAGCTGCAAGGGTTAAGAGATGAGAATTACAATGGTGTAATGCAATTTTGCTATGGGAGGGAGGTTAAAATCTCTCCATATGGTTTGGTCTTATTTTAGAGAGTGATGCATATAGACGTTGTAATTTCATACACAAGTGAAAAGGGTGATTTCTGCATAACAGTATGTCACTTCCTTCTATCCCAGGCTGTTCTGTATTCTGACCATGCTGGCATGACCTTTCTGGTGGTGAAAGCAAGCAGCTCCCTGATAGCACGTGTGAAGGGTTTAGCTGTGCTTGGAGTTCAGTGTAAAGATCCAGGCGTGTCGTTTTGCCACGGCAAATTTAGAATGAAAGAATGGATTAGTCATGGCAAAAATGCTAAGTATAGATGAAACTCAGCAAAAGCAATAGGCTTGTTTTCCAATGCCTCTGTTAGGCTCATGTCATTTCTCAGAGAGAGTTTTGATGATGATTAGTTTTCTCTGTATTTTGCTTTTAAACATGTGATGCCTTAGGTTTTAACGTCTATATTTTTTCAAATTCTGTATTGCCTAGTGTGTAACTCTGAAGTTCCTTGCAGCTTGTTAGCTGCTCTCCTAGGCCAGATAGACACATCAAATCTTCTCTGAGCTTGCTATTCAAGGACACTCAGGCTGTCCTAGGCCCAAAGGTGTAAACTATAGCTGCAAGAGAGGTGGAGAAATTGAAGAAATGACATCATTAGCTAAAGTTTTAATTGGTGAATTTATGCTGATATGCAAATGGACCAAACCTATAAAAGTGTGAAGAACTTGTGACCTGTCGTCCATCTTGGGGTCCATTTTGGAAGTAGCCTCTGGCTCCCCAGGGTGGTACCTTTGAAGGCCTTTCAAATAAATACCTACCTTTATTCCCTTACTCTTGTCTAGTCTCTGTTTCTAGGTAGCTGGAGAAGGCATCACATGAGGGTAGGTAAGAGTTGATGGATGAGGCAGTGCTGGATCTGAAGGTGAGCGAAGACCACCATAAGATTAGTCACTTTCTGTAAAGATAAAAGACATTTATTATTCACATCCATGGTGTCTCAAAATTCTAGTCAGGGACCAGAACATTTTGTGATGGATATGGCAAAGACCCTCAAAAGCTTAGAAATGAGGTTTAAGGTGAGAAAGATTACATGACTTTAGGCAGATAGTCAGAGGAGCATTAAAAAGCAGTATCATGGACCCTGTTCCTCACAAACATTTCCAGCAGACAAGCAGTCTACTCTTCAAAAATGTTGCATGGCACAGAAACGGAAAATTAGAAGGAATATTTTAAAGACGAATAACAAAGTAAAAAACTGTGAAGGCTTCTAGTTCAAAGGAATAATTAGTCAGAGATAACTCCAGATGTATGCAGACCACAGTTCATGATTTACAGCATGGTACCTATGACCTGACATGGCCTGAGACCTGAGCAACCACAATTACCTTCAGCTGATATGAGGGAGGAGTTCTTTTCAGCTTGCTGGGTAAAGGTCAAGACTCTTCAAGGCAAGCGAATTCACTGGAATCAGTGAAACCATCAAATTTACTGTTGTAAATAGGGACAAGGCTCCCATTTTCCTGTTACGAAGTTTGCTTTCTATTTGGGTATTCCATGCACAAAAAAAAGCCTTAATGAAAATCATGGAGTTGCACTGTTTAATTTTTCTTAGGGAGATTAGAGCAAATACTAGTGAAATTTCTATAGTCAACACTTTAGTTTTCTTTCAGCTTTGTATGTTTTTCTAAAGAGAACTCTAATTTTTAGGTTGAGATTTTAAACACAGAGAAGTCTGGAAATTCTAAGTTGCTGTTACCAAGCAACTGAAATTACATACACCAGTTAAAGACTGTAACAACCACAGAGGGTCATACCAATTCTTACGTGAGAAGTCTCCTTTCTGGCTAATAAGAATATTTTCTTGAGCTTTTGTATGTTTATGTGAATAGAAGCAAATATGCAAATATAATTTTCCAAACCAAAATTCTTCCAATTAAATCACTGTATCAATTTTTATTGTAGAATTTTTAAATTTTCTTGCTACATCATCCTTGATTTTGGACCTTGCAGATAATAGTAATTTTCCACCTAAACCGAAAATCTAAACATAAGAAAATATTTCATCTTGAATATTAAACAATTAGAGAATTTAAATTCTAATTACCTGTGGGTCTAGTTCTGCACATCTTATTGAAGAACTTGTGTAGTGCTGAAGCTTTGGTAACTTTGGCTCCTCCTTAGAACAAACTCGTATATAAGAACTAACACCGGGCTGATTAATTTGTTTCATAGTGGTTGTCATCAGTTGATCATCCTGCGCATAGAAATGGTAGACAGCTATGATTAAAAAAAATCACTCCTATCTCAAAAAAATTTTTGACAAAGAAACAAGAACAGGACATGTCTTACTAAATCAGCCTCTGGAAGAACATGTCCTTCTCCACTGACCATAAAAGGATCTGGCAGACAGGCTGGGATCAGAAGCCTAATTTTTACCAACTAAATTTAGGTGAGATTAATTCCTTTTTATAAGAATGGTGCTCTACTTACTATTCTGCCATTGGAAGCAAGGTCTGCTTGAAAGTGACCTCTGAGGCTGGCCTGTCCTTGCAGCCCCAGGAGAGCTGATGGGCTTTAAAGAAAGATGAAGCCACAGGGACACTATGAGAACCCACAACAAGTGGCCATTTGAAGTTCCCATTACCTGCTCTATAAAATGTGATGGGAAAAAAAAGTTTAATTTTCAGGACCTTTAAGCTAATAACATGGTCACGAGGGGCATCACAGTAGGTGTTTGCTGGTGAGCAGGTGACACACTAAGGATCACCTCGTTCACTTCAAGGGGTGTGACATCCCCACACAGTGCCTGGCAGGTTACTGAGGCCACACGGTGCATCAGAAGCTGGTACTGCTTCATTTTGTCTGTACAGAGACACTGCATTGCAAAGGGGGGTGCAGGCCACAACCAAGCAATTAAAGCTGCGGAGGACTACAGGTTTTGCTGTAATAGATTTGAGCTTTCCACTGTCATAACTGAATGAGAAAAATGAGCTTTTAAGTAGGGATCAATGATAAATAATAAATGTTAGCATTTCAAAGAAAATTATTAATCAGTCAGAGAAAGCAATGTTTCTAGGTTTCAAGAACAAAATATTAATAGTTTCAAAGTCAGGAATGTAGTTCTGAAAATGATGGGGTTTGGCATCCACCAGAATTTCACTCAATTTGTCCTTTCAAAGTGTTTTGTCTTTCTCTAACATGAACTGATAGAGGAAATCAAAACCTTATAAAATAACTGCAGTTATGTAAAATTTGCTAACATTCAGCCACCACTTCCCAAATTTATGGTTCATCACATCTACTCAGTTTCTAGTAACGTGTTTATTTATACTCCTCGGGGAAACACTTGTGCCTCCTGATCAAATGAATTCAATAAAAACAATTTCACATGCAAATCACAGAAACCATGGAAGCAATTTCACTTCCAAACCATTTGAACCCTTAAGGTGCCATGCAACATGATGCCAGTCTGGGCTTTGAAGTATTGCTGATGAGACTTCCAAGATGTTGGTGATCCTCTGGGTGGATATTCAGCAGCATCCAATGGCTGGCAAGGTTACCTGTTGCTGATTGGAAACATCATTTGCTCTGCAACCCCTTTTTGTGGTTATCCTGGAGCAAAAGAACATCACACAAACAAAACCACACACAGACACTAGATAAGCAAACAGAAAGATACAGAAAGACTGCAAGATAACTCTCACACTGTGTTTAAACTGTGTCCATTTTAATCTCTCCCACCACCTATGATTTTTCTCTCACACAGCTGCACACCTGAGGATAGTAGTCATCACACTTATCTTCATTAATCTAAAAATTGCCTAGTCTTAACTGATTATCTAGGTTCCCTCTAGA
This sequence comes from Platysteira castanea, assembly GCA_013397175.1. NCBI lineage: Eukaryota > Metazoa > Chordata > Aves > Passeriformes > Platysteira > Platysteira castanea. The sequence continues at coordinate 259,242 of VYXC01006597.1, forward strand.
GCTTGTGCAGGGAGAGAAAGCACGTGGCAGGCACATCCAGACGGCAATTTACTCACCTGCATTAAACAGTCAGGATGGGATGAATCAGCTTTTAGAAATCTTCCTCCCTCTCCTTTGCCTGCAGATGGAACACAGACAACAAGACAACTGGAGAAGACAACTGATAAAGTTAGGTAAGGTGATTCCCACTCCACAGGTAGGTACACTGTTTTTGGAGCCTGTGTTGGCCTTTGTTGGGATTTATCACTCTAGAAGAGGAGACAAATCTTTCACTAAGACAAATAAACAGAGCAGCTGGAATCTAATCTGAGCTCAGATTAGAATCTGATCTGCACCTATTTGCTAGTGAGGAAGTTTTTGGAAATCATCTTCAAATTTTCATGGACCAACATGTTCTCCACTTCAGGTTAGAACTGGAGTGGTGAAATAGCACAAGAAAATCAACCTTGGCTCTGCTGCAAAGCAGCTCCCATGGGATTTATTCCCAGGCTGAAAAAGTAAAGGATGTTGAATAGTTCAGTCAAATTTTGGGCAACAGTCCACACTTTGGGGTTCAGCAAACAGAGCAGAGCACTTGTGAGATTCTTCATGGTCAAAGACTGCCTAAACATTGTTTGAAACTGTAGAGTAGTACAGTAAATAGCAGGCCAGCTACAATGCAAGACAAGGCATACAGAGAACACAAGCCTCAGTGCATTAACTCTGTGTAATTCATGGACTTAGTCATTATTTACTACAGCTCTAAAGAGGCTACCAACAGCACCCTCAGGAATTAGCACTCGCTCTGCACTCGTAGCAGTACCATTCATCCAGTTAAAGCCCAATATACCTCTCAGAGAAGATGAAGAAGAGTGTTATGGAGATGGAGAGTTGTTTAATATGTGGCCCCATGCTCCACACTATTCAAACACTTTCTGGAGAGAGGACTGCTCCTTTCTGCCTGCGGTTCCAGCCAGTGCTCAGTAGTGGGGAGCTGAACACACTGCAGCAGCAGCACAGAAATATAAAGGTCAAAATCTCCACTAGCCTTGAGTGCCCACTCTAAGATAGCTGTCACCTGATATTTTCAGAAGACACAAGACTATATAGAATTTGCTATGTAAAAGAAACAAATTTTGTCGTTTTAACTCATGACAGTGAATCCCCAGGACTTTCAAACAGCAGACCTTGAATGCTTTATCCTAGCTAAATGTTTCAAAAATGGCGAAAAAATTTTTTTTTAATTCATGGGCTGCTGTAAAAGGTTTGGTTTGAATATCTTGCTTAGCATGAAGAGAGAATGTAACGGAAGAGAGAGACAGAGATTTCTTTATATCATTAGATAAATGACTTAACTGCAAATTTTTCCTCTTACTACAGTTAATGCTTTGTTTCCTCCCATTTCTGCAAAGGCCCTATGGAAAACATTTCATTAAACAAAGCTTTTAGATTTCACTCCTTAGACTATTCACTGTATTTAAATGTGAAGCTGAAGAAGGGTTCAAAACCTTACCTATAATACTTTGAAATTCTGCTCTCCAAAGCTTCATGAAAATAGTCTTGCAGTTATTTGGGTTTTTTTCTTCTTGTATGTCTCCTTTTCCAGACAGAGAAGATACTCTCAATGTGACTATCTAGCTTTTCAAAATTTTTCATCGTCCCTTTCTTCTTTCACTCTTCTAAGTCCTTCAATAATTCATGTTGACTTTCTCCCCGATTCAATACCATCTAGATTCTGACTCATTAGGTTAGGAACAATCCCTCTTCATTTAAGAGCAAAAGTAAAGTCTCTCAAGACAACTGGTTAGGGAGTCACAGCCATCAGTGATGCAATTTAATATCAGATCTCCCTTTAAATAAATTGGCATTACAGCTTTTGGGTTAGGAGGCTGAGCCATACAGTTCACATTGTCTAATGACCTTAACTTCATATTAAATAAAATCCTCAAACTTTTTAAAACTGAGAAAATTTTCAAGGTTCAACTTAGAGGTGCAAAGACTGCCCTGTCCCAGTCTGATGATAAAGCTCTTGGACTGATGGTTACCTATATTTTGTAGGAGAAGAGGACTTTAGGGTGCTTAATGAGAAGCGAAGTGTCCATGGCATACTCTGGTCACCTTCCTATTAACAAAGCTAATCTATGCCCTTAGTGGGTATCACCACTACCAATGACCCAGTCAGAATACAAGGTGGAAATTGATTTCTAGCTTCAGTTCTGTTTTCTAAAGAAAGGATATTTCTCTGTCGTTGTGATTAAGCCTTCAACGTGCAAGCTGCTAGAAAAACTGATATAACCAGATTGTCAGGATGGAAAGAAACAAGCAGCTGGGATCCCCATCTGCTGCAATAAGAAGCGAAACTAAAAATCCTCCCAACATACTCATCTGAGGTAAAATGAGTCAATAAAAATGTATTTTTATGCATAGAAGAACCCCAAAAATTCTTACGTTTCCTCTGCTTCCCTTTTCCCTACCTCTTTACAACACACTCAGAGTACTATCATCCAAAATGGACAAGGTTTTTAGCCAAATCCATAAGAACAAAATCCAGAGCACATAATTTATGTTAAATGTCAAGGGCATAATTTGGCCTTTGTCTTCAATAATACTGAAGAAATGTGTCAGTTGTGGTGTTTCCTCTGGTCTGTCAATAGTTCCCTCAATGGCCACTTCAGGATGATGGAGTCCTTGGTGTCACTGAAGCTGTACTAGGGCATTCAGTGCAGCCTCTTTCTCTCAAATGCTTGTCAGAAGAACAAATAAATGGTAGCACACAATTCCACTGACTGTGACTGCAAAAACTGAGAAATAGGGAATATTATTTTAAACCATGGTTTGAAATATAATAGATGAAAAGATTGACTGGGGAGATGTCATTTCATTTTAGTATGGAAAAAAAGCAAAGAAAACCATGAGGAAATTGAGATTTTGAAATATGCATAATTAAAAAAAAATTTCTTGACATGTAATATCAATAAATTTAAAACTGAAGTCATGTGACCTTCCTGGCTTTCTTATTTTAATTACTTTCCTTTTTAACAAAAATAATACATTTAGCTAATATTCCTTTTTATGTAGCTTTTTTATTCTATTCCTTCTATTTTAGTTTTTCTCTTATTTTTACTAATTAAAATATTTTATTCTATAAGTATAAACTACTTCTGATTTTCTACTTCTTGGTTTTGTTTTAGTGTTCTTTCTCTCTTAATTTAGTACATATTTTTTGGATTATTGAAACTTCAACACAAATAAGGGAACGATGTCTGAGATTTATTTTTTTTTCTAATGGAAACAGAATGGAAGATATTTCATTTTAAATTAATTAGGAATTTTAAGATATTAACCATAGTGTTAATTTTATTACTTCATATGCTTATATAAGGTTACATCAAAACCCTTATGACAGTGAAAAAATACCAACTTTTCTCCAGGTAAGACACTTTCTAATGCAAAGTATTACTATTTTAACACAGAAAGAATTTTAATTGAAGTAATTGTAATCTACAAAGACCTTCACCCTGCTCCTTAGGTCTCAAAACAGATTTTCTATTTGTTTTGTAAACAGAGAAAAGCCGAGAAAGAATAAAAGGCAGGAACAAGGGAGGAAAGCAGAGAGTGCATCTTCAGGGTACATACAGCTTTAAAAAACAAACAAAAGAAAACCAAGATGCCTGAGCCACCCTGGCTTGAGGAGCCTTGGATTCAAAGGCATTCAGCTCTGTTTGGGGAAAAAAAAAAAAACCAAAAAAGGAAAAAAAAAAGTAGTTATTCACATGTATTACCCTATCAGTGTACTAGATGTTACCAATACCTCACATCAGACACAGATAATGTCTATAAGATTATGGCATTATTTTTAACTTCATAAACATCAGACTAACATGGTTCCAAGGAGGATGCATAGATATTGGTATCATGATTTCAGAATAGTTCGAAGTACAGATATATTTCTGCTCTTTCATATACTCCTCATGGCAGATTTCCCATGGGGGTGGCATTTCCCCTGTTTTATCCCCATATCCAACAGCTTCAGCTAAGCACCTTGCTCAAGTACTTTATCTTTGAAGGAGGGTTTGAGGGTCAGCACTTTGTATGTATTTATCAGTCCTGAGCCCAGGCATCAGGAGGCACCCCCTGTGTACCCCCTTCGTAGGGCATGGCCGGTGTTCCGCCAGGCACCAGCAGCAGCCAGCCCTGCCCTGGGGCCAGATGGCTGGGGCCCTGTGAGCCATCAGCAGTGAGCCTGGGTCTCCACTGCAGCACCATTTGTGGTGTCACCCAGCCCACCAGCCCCTTAACAAAATCCCAGCCAATCAACACAACTTGAAGGACAAAATGACAAAAAAAAAATCCCAAAAAGGCAGCACTACACCATGGCTTATTTGCTATGGCAAAAGCAAGTTTAAGGGGTATAAATAGCAAGCAGAACTCTTCTCTTTAGCATTGAAGGCGCACTGAGGGTTTTGTTGGTTTTTTTTTTTAAGGCTCCCTTCAGATTTGGTGCATGAATTATCACCTCTAATAGCTGATAATTAAACCACTTCAGCAAAGCTGTGAAATAGAGAGGACTAGCAATAAAATCTCAATCTCACCTGGCAATTATTTTGAAACTATGCTCCAAATAACCAGATAAATAAATCTGTGTACGTCACAGGCAATTCTCTGCAGGCTGACAATTCCATAAATAAACACACACAGAAGCACATATCCATAACCACATTTATGTGTATAACCTTCAGTGAAATATGGAATAGGTCTTTAAATGAATTGCACAACCAAGGAGAATATGATAAAACTAGAGGCTTACTGAATAATCTCTCTTGAACACTCTGTAACTGGCTCAAGAACAAGATTCAAAAAGCTAGATAAAAAAAAGAGCTAATAAGCAGATATTTTTCATTTATGGAATCTGAAAATCTATCTGACGATCCTGCTCATTGTTCTGTTTTAGAAGCAAAACAAACTGTTCCAGGGACAAGTATCGATTTCACCATTAAAAGAAAACTATCCATTCATAAATACTAAGTGATGATATTATCTCATTCCATGACTACCTTCTTATAGGCAGCAAAATATGATCCACATCCAGGAAAACAATAAATAGCTTTAGCAGCTACAAAATCTATTCATCCCACACATCTCTTAAATGGAAAACTGGAAGGACATTTTGGGAAGCTATTCCACTACAGAATAAAGAAAAAGCACCCTCTAAGAGACTCTGAAGTGCCACAGACAAACTTCAACAGACAGAGAAGTGACAGTATAAAGTATTTCAGTCCTTTTGATCTGATGAAAAATGCCCCCTCTGTTTCTTATCTTCTAAAAAAGAAGTTTTTGTGCTCTAGGTTGGAAGGATAAAACAAAAAAAAGAGCACGTCATACAGTAGTGTGGGATCTCCATTAGGAAGCTTAACATCTTAAAACTTGTAATAAAGTTATGGGTTAAAGCTCAGAATTCCCTTGTACTCATCCTTGCTTCGAAACCAGCAGGTTTGGCATTAGACTCCCTTTAGGGAAGGAAGTTAAACAATGGAAAATTCTTGATGGTTGACAGTGCAGTTGGTTAATTTGTAATCAGGTCCAAGGACCTCTTTCACTATCTTCACCCTCTTCTTGAAATTGTGAAATTTGCTTTATAACTATGTCTCCAAAACCTGCTGACTTTCAAAAACAGTTGTGAGTTTTAATATTTTAAGATGCACCTGAATTGTATTTCCATCTGTTCTTTGTAGGCATGACAGATAAAAAATTTTGTTTGTTTTTCATTTACACAAAGATGGTATCTTCCTGTAGCCATGTAACACAGGAACTGGAGCTGCAAAAACTTTATCATCAACATTGAAAAAAATAGTCACTAGAGAACAGGGAAGATGAGATAGAATCTATCCTGTGTAAAAGCTCAGTCCCAGCTGGAGGATGGCATTTGTAGAGGAAGGCCATTTGGAGCAGAATGAAACATAGATCTGCTTTACCCCCTTATGAGACTGCTCTTTCTTCTTGATGTAGTGTTGCATATTTTTCTCTTGAAGTACTTGAGATAATTTGGCTTTGTTAGTTATAGGTGTACAAAGTTGCCCAAAGTCCTCTTGTTGTGAGGAGAAAGGAGGCAAAAAACAACAGGAAGGGGAATATGCATCAAGAGACGGAGAGATAAATTAGGATTATATCAATTTCATCGATTTTTCTGGAGGTATTCCTTATTTGCCCAGCCAGAAGAGTATCAGGCCCAAAAATTCATAGCTATTATTTGATTCAGAAATGTCAGCACAGAAAGAAACAGTGGCAGTGAATAAAATATTTTCCCCAGTGAATGCATACATATCATTAGAATTGAACTCTTTATTTTATATTCAGCACAATCACTAAAATCAAATATAAACCCAAATGCTTTAGATAATGCCATCATCACTTATGATAGTCATGTTTCATGCAGTAGCTTTCATTACAGTGTAGGCAAGCAATGACTTTGTTTTTGTAGTACCAAAACCTCCCACTCTATAATCTACATCAGAATCAAGGAGATAGAGATCTTCAAAATTTCTCCAGAGCTGACAAGGAGAGAACAGCAGTAAGAACAGCAAACAAGGAATATTTCAGTTTTGAAGAGCTCCTGCAAATTTTGATTTGTAATGAAATGCAGGCTTCAGATAAGTCCTTTTGCATCAGGAAGGTTTTTGACTCAAAATGTCATATTCCTAGAGAATTTGGACATATTTAAAATTTTAAAGTCATAATTCAAGCAGCTGCTTATGCTTGTGAAGAATGAAGAAAATGCAAGTTGTACACTGGCACAGCTTCTGAGGAATTTTTTTTCTGTGAGTGGAGATTGTGCCTAGGAGGTAGGCTGCAGCCTGTTTTCACTTCTAAAACTTTGGTACAAGAAGTAATATATAGAATACACTCTGGTGTCATCTTTTAGTAGCTTTCTGACAGGTAGTCTATCGTTATTTAATTCACTTTCCTCTTTATTAAATGCTGAATCCATTTCACAAATTAATGGATTTTAGACCCATATTATTATGTTATATTTTATGGTACTATCTCATAAAATAGAGACTCAAGTTTTAAAATAGAAGAGGGCAACACAAAAAAAAAAAAAAGAAAAGAAAAAAAAAGAAAAATTACAGAACAAAAAATGTTCAAACAGGTCTTCTTGTCTCAGAAGACTAAGCATACACAATGATGAAAAAGTTACAATATAAAACAAGGTACATTAAATGAATCCCTAAAGCAATTTATGCCAAGACTTCAGATAAGCTGTGCTAATAAAAAAATTAACTGCACTGGTAAATTAGACAGAGACTGATAGGTTTTACAGATGGAGCAGTAAAAAGTGAGGTGGATAGTGAGATGGCAAAGTCAGCCCTAAGTGGATTGTGAGAAGTTACAGCTACATCTCACAATATCAACCATCCAAGTGGTTAAACATTAGATTAAATTCAATGCTGCTAAGTTCAGTGCATGTGAGAAAAACAATTTTAACTGGATGTATACTTCAAGAGCTTCTAAATTACCTAATAAGCCTCAGGAAAGAGATTTTAGACTCATTGTGAATGCTCTTGGAAAATGTCAGCTCAGTGCCTACTGATAGTTACAAGAGCAAAAAGCATCATCTGAATTGTCAGAATAAGAATAAAGAGCAAAGCAGAATAGAAATTACTATGTCACTGTAGAAATCAATGGCACACTCATTTCTTGGATTCTATGTGCATTTTTGGTCCCACTATTACAAAAATTATAGAGTAGAGATGGAAAAGTACAGAAAAGGGCAATAAAAATCAGGTTATTGAATGGCTTTTTGGGGGAAGAGAGACTAAATAAAGTATGACTCTTCAAGCAATGAGTAAGGGAAAATATAATAGTCTATAAAATCAGGTTTTGCCAGGCAGAAGTTGCAGAGGCAACACATTGACAACAGGTCATACAAAATGTTATTAGACAGTAGACTTAAACCTAACAAAAGGAAGTACTTTTTCCAAACAATACATAAATTGTAAAACTCATGGCCACAGGAAGTTCTGAAGGCTGAAAATATAGATTGATGAGGGATTAGATTGGCTTTTAAATACAGCAGTATGAGTGTGAGCTCTAAGGCCTCAGATGACTGCTGGGAAGCAGGAAGGCAAGGCTGGAGAGCATCATTTCTAGTATGACTTTTAAGACTGGAATATTCAGAGGGTGATATTTTCCTTTCTGGCATGTGCACAATAAAAAGAATTATTATGCATTTTTTTCTCTTTCTGAAAAGAATGGATATTAAAATATTCTTGTTCCCTTTAAGTCAGAAAAACTAAATATCTGGTTCTTTAGCACTGTTTCAGGCTGAAACTGTCTTACACTACTGCCTCTTGCAGAACAGGGATAGAGGAGTGAATGGTCCTTTTGGTCCTTAAGTTCTTGCTAATATCTAGTGAAACAAGGCCCAAAGAATCCCAGCTTCCTTATTTTTTTTTTAACAAATACTGAAGGGAAAGTAACATTCACAGTGCATTGAAGTACAACTTTCTGAAAGTACCATGTAAGAGTTTTATTTCTTGTCATGTTGCTTCATCATTTTTTTATAACTCACAGAAGCTTTGTATCAGTCACAGAAAACACATCTGAATTGTATAACTCAAAAGGTTCTGGTAACATACAGCAGCTAAATCTAAACTCAAGTGCTAGAGAAAAGGTCAGCAAAGAAATATCTTTCTTAATGGTATCATCAGGTAGTTTTACTTCAAGGACCTTGTAATGTCTTGGTTTTGCCTGACATATAGTTGCATAGCCAGAAATACCTTCAGAAATAGTGTGAGAAAAACATTTTCTTAGCTTCCTGTTACCAAAAGAATGATAACTTTCTTATGATTTATATTTCTATTTCTGGAAGTTTATGGTACTGCCTATGCTGCTCATAACATCAAGTAAGTAACAGCTCCTCTGCCATTTCTTTAGTCTTTTCAATATACTGGTCTTAATGGAGACCCTAATGGATCCTAAGAGTACTTGTGCAATAAATATGTCCTGCTAGCTATCTGATGTAGGTTGAGTTTCCCTGCTTTAAGATCTTATTGCACTTTTTCAAGTCCAGCAGCTATGAAGTCTGGACACCAACCCAGCTGAGTGTGGTGCCTGCAGTAAGTCTGGAGAACTCATTAGGCAAACTTGCAGTGGAACCATTGGAACTGAGTGCAAAAGCATTTATTTCTGGGTTGTGGCTTGAATCCAGCCTCTTTTATAACAGCCAAGGCCATTGCATACATAGGTCTACTTGTAAATAAATGGTGTTAACTTTGGAATATGGGTACTGAAATGCTGTTATACTTAGAAGATGTCTTTATGTTTTGTTGTTTTTTTTTTTTTTTAATTATATAACAATCAAGAAAGAATGATATGTTTTTCTATTTTTTTTCCCTCTATATACAAGTTGCAGAGGTGGAGGTGCTGAACAAATGATAACAAAGATGAAAATTAATATTTGTGGAGAAATGCTAGGTTAGTTGCAGATTTCCTCCACATCTGCCTATGGAGAGCTGAATGGGGGAGCACCCTCCTTCTGTGTGCACCACCCTCTCAGTCTCTTGTTCCTGCTGTCCCTCTGAAACCTCGTGGGATGATCCATACCTCCATCTGTGGTGTGCACAGTCTCATCTGAGCAATGCTGCATGGTTAAATCAGAGAAACAGGCACTTCTGGGACACAATCACTGACATTTCGGTTGTTTACTTGAGGTTAAGATGAATTACACTCTAAAAGCAACTATTTATTTCTACTGACTTTAAAGGGAGTCTGGGTGACTTGCTCTTATATAGCCATCTGTAGTGTAGTGCCTACAGTTATGTGAGATGAATCCCCCAAATTTCCCTTGCTTGCTTTCCTGCCAAGGCTATACCCACCAAATCTCTACTTCAGTTTCTTTTATCGATATGAACTTCCCTGAGTGAAAATTAAGTGTATCAACTCTTTTTAACTGTGGGTCTTGTTCTGAGACACAAAATCTCAGTAGCTATGTCCTTGCTTTCACTCTCAGCTCTGCAAACAATAACCCATAATCACCCGCTAGTCAGGACTCAGTTACATTAGATTTTAAGCCAATTGCTTTGGTTTCCTCACATGTTTCCAGGTGGCTGCCTATGTCCATAAAACAAGAGAAAACAGCATGCCCTTTAATCATTCCCGTTCCCCTAGGGGATTGGTTAGACAGGGTCTGCTTTTTACTTTCCTTAGAGCATAATTCTGTCCTCAGTCATGGACGCAGTCCCAGTAGTGTCCAGGAGAATTACTCTCTTGAGTTAATACTGCTGAACCCCTGTTTCACTTCTCTTTAATCATGCTAATCTTCATCTTTTATTCACTAACTGATAACAATAGAACTGTAAGCTCTGCCTTACCTTCATCTAAATCTTAGGCAATAATATGTAATTATTTTAGAAATTCTAGAGAAGACGGATGGTTTAACTCTTTGTTTCTGATGCCATAGGTGAGTTAGTCAGCCGATCATTCACAAATCAGTAAAGAAAAAACTGATAGGCAAAGGAATTCCTTTTTCCCCCTGTTAGCATATTATTTTTCTGTCTTGGAATTAATTTCTTGTCCTGTTTTGTGCAATAGTGTAAGTAAAACTGCTCTCCAGATATCACAGTGTTTCATTTGGTGGAAGAAACAAAAAGGCTGATTTTTAAACTGCTTCTATGGCCATTCTGATGGTCTGTCAGGAAGCCAATACTATTCAACACCTATATGATTGATTATACCTCAATCCCTCACCAGACAACCAAACAGATGTCACCACCAAGGATGCCCAGTGGCCGCTGAATAACATTTCTGCTGCAGTGACACGGCCTCAATCAGGACGAAAGGGGATTTTCTCAGGGAGGTAATTACTTCTTACTGATATGAAATCTGGATGCTGAAAACAGTAAGACTCCTGAACAGTGTCTTAGAGGGAAAATTTTTAAAAAGAATATAGGCATCCAAGCTTACCCACAAATAGTGAATATGAGCCTAGCAACAAATACTTTGCAGAACTAGGCTGAACTCTATTTGAGCAAATATCTTCTCAAAGTGTCAGGGATGACAAATACTGTATTCTTGACTGCACTAACACATTATTCAGTCAACATAACACATTCGAGTGAAGAAATACTCTTTGCTTTGAACTGATCTGTAGAAATGCTACCAAGAGTCAGGAATGGCATTCCAATATATTTCTATTATGTTTTGCATAAGCCATTTATAAGGAGAAAAACACTGGTGAAATACGAAATTTACACTAAAAACAATGAGTAAGTTGATGGTTCCATGACTTATTGCAGTATTAGAACAGTAACCTGTGTGTTTTCCTACCTCCTTGAAATGCACTGTGATAAACATGCTGAGTTACTGTTAATGATAGTGATATGTAGTCCATTCACACAAGAAGAAATATATTCCAGATATACATCTATCACAGCTTTGTAAGCTCTGGAAATAAAAAGACATTCTTACTGCTCTGTAGTCAGGTTTCTTGCTAGAGACAAGAGTAGCATTTTAACTATCTTCTGAGTCTCTACTTTATTTCACCCTGCTGCAACTTTGCAGCCTCTTTTTCTCTGTCTAGCCTTGCATGGATTTTTGTTTGCTGGGGAAGTTTTCCTTTGTTTTTAGCCTCTCAGTAAGCTCTGTATGGTCAACAGTTAAATGTGTAAGGTTTGTTTATTTAGGACTTTGGCTACATCCCAAGTAGCTCTTAAAATATAAGTTTTACTACTTCATTTATACTCTAAACAACTATTATTATTTAAGGATTTGGACTAAAGTTGCTTAATGTGAATGCCTAAAACATCGTGCATAAATCCATACTGAGCCCCCTCTCCCCATAAAGAGACTGATTCAGAGGAAGAAAACTTCCTCTGGAGACAAAGGTTGCAATCAAATCTTGTCCATAGGAACAAGCATATAAACTCCCGTGAACTACACCAGAGTGAGTTGCCTCAATTTACACAAAATATCTGTGACAGAACATGAATAGGGCATTTCAAGCCTTAGAAATTCCTGGTTCCTGTACCATGCTTTGTAGAACAAAATATTTTTTAAAAAATATTTTCCATATTGCAGTACTTAAAGATAAACCAGTCCCTCAAGATATAAAGGATATCTGCAGAGCAGCCTGAAGAGTTTTGTGTTATTGAAGAAACCTGTCTCTGTATAGCACATGAAGGCTGTTGTTGCTTTGGGCCCCTCTGTTGCCTGAGTGCCCTTGGGCTCCCTTGCAAGGCAGGGTGCTCAGTCTGAGGCAGGGTGACAGGACCTGGTATTCAAGCAAGGAGAAGGAGTCCCCAGTGCACCCAGACACTGGGAACAAAACAGACTGCTGGACCCTTGGCTGCACTCTCTGAAACCTGTAAATCAGCTTGCTGTGGTCTTCTGGGATTGCTTTCATCATGGAGAGGTCAAGCTGTGGGTTGCTCTCTTTCCCTCCAGTTGCTCCCAGGCTGTGGTGGTCACTTCTGTAGGTGACCTCTGCCCACTTAACTTTATACTCTGAACACAGCAACCACAGCATTTTGTCTGCCTCTGTCTCAGGAAAATAAGTGATAAAGGAGTCCTTGAAAACTAGGCTCTGAATAGGACCAGACAGCCTTTTAGTGAAACTTGGTACCTCAAAAAGTCTAAAGGACCAAGAAACTGAGACGCGGGAAAAGAAGGCCTGAAGCAGAGTATATAAAGGCCTGGTTTGCTTTAGCATTGCCTTAAACTGGCTTTGCACCAGGCCCAAACTGTACAAAGTTGTTCGATGAATCAGATACTTTAAAAAAGCCAGCTGAGAGAACCTAAAGAGGCTACATGCAGGAGATATTGCCAAATTCCACGCATACAGCAATGTGCAAATATAAGAGGCCAAATGTTTTCTCAGAAAAAATTTGTAGAAAATATGTAGCTTAAATCTGGCCTGTCTTACATGCTAGGCATGAATATTTTGTTTGACTAGCGCAGAGGAAACCTACAGCTGTCTAACTGCAGATCTCTGAGCTCATCTGCACTAATTAGGAACGAGACAGTGTTAAGATAGGGGCCAAAGACTGGTCTTTCAGCTAACACGTGAGAGACTGTGTGCCTTCCTGTTAGCCTTGAATGATCTAAAGGAGCATCTGCCAGCTCAGACTGCATGTCCAGGCACACAGATAGTACAAGCACTGAACTATGACTGTAACAACAGGGGAGGCCAAGTCCAGTTTCACCTTCCTGCTGTAGGCTCAAAGGAATATGGCATTAGTTTTTCTGTTTTTTCTGAAGGGTTTCACAGCTCCTCCTAAAATTTCTTGGGAGCATGTCCTGTCACCCTCTTTTGAAGCTCCCACAGAGGGGTCATACATGTCACTCTCTGACACGTCATTGTGGGGCTTCAAATGCTGAGGTGTCGGGAAAGGAAGGTCTGAACAGCTTTGGGATCGTGGGTGTCCACAGCTTGTTCAGCTTGTAGGTGTGCAGCATTCATTGTAGGCTTGGACATTTTACCATGAGTTTGTTTTGCACTAAGTGTGGGTGTACTGTTACACACACACTTAAGTATGTATGTATATACTTCTAGTAAACACATGCTTCCATAGACATCTACAGCAGATTTCTATAGGGAATGCCATTATGATAGCTGTGAATCAGTGAACCAGAGGTTTTACTGCCTCTGCTACAAACCAGGTAATGAAGCATGCTGTCTTTACAGATACCAGCATAGCAAGGGTGTGGAAAGTTAATTGTACAGTGAGGATAGCCTGCAAGCCTCCCTGAAGGCAGCTTTGTCCATAGAAAGAATCAGGAACAATAATCTTGATAGATGTTCATGGCTGCTCTTTATTTTCTCACAGCCTCATGGCTGGGCCTGGCACAGGCTGACTACCACAACTGCCCAAATCATGTGAACACCCACTTAAGTACAGGCGTCAGTGGGCAGAGTTACATTTGAAAAGACCAATGAGGAACAGGATTTAAACACAATAGCATCAGGGAGCTTGGAAACCCCGTGTAACCCAACCATGCTTCCACTCCCACAGCCCATCCGTCCAGGGGCCACGTCCACAGTTAATGATGAACTTTTAGTCTTTATTTGCTAATAAAGAAATTATAACTTGACTGGGAGGGTCAGTAACCACTACTTAAAATTAGAAACTTCATCTCTAGAAGATCTTTTCACTCTGTGAGTGGAACTATTTTGGGTTTTATGCAACACTGTTTAAGACTTGTTTAAGGAAGATGCATGTTTAAGGAAGGCCAACACAGCTCTTTTTAAAACCTGGGTGGATAAAAAATGTTTCAGATTGTGAACTGGCCTTGAGGACTTTGCAGCCTGGGCAAGAATCTCATACAGCCTTCAAGATCTGTTGGTAAAGCTCCCTTTGCAGCTCAACCTCAAATCGCTGGTGTAAAAAGCCTGAAAAGGGCACCACGACCTTCTGACCGTTCTGCGTTCAAAGAAACACAGAGACACCACTTATACATCATCTAAATTCCACGCAGGGCCTCTGTAGCCCAGCATAGGACCCAAGGAGAGTAGTTCAGTAAAGAATCTTGCTATGTTGCAGTATAACTGTGCATCTTAGTACATCGTCTGAAGAAGAAGTAAACTTGTCTTCCTTCAGACTAAGTAATTTTTTGTTGTAGATTAAGAGAAACAATTATCAGAATTACAGAAAACACCAAGTCTTTATGAGAGGTCATGGCTGTTTTGCAAGGAACACTTAGAACCTTGACCAGTATCAGCACTGTTGCCCCTGCACACAGCTTTACACTAATGTATACACTGAAAATTGCAGTTGCCCAGCTGACAGAGCTAAACCCTCACATGATGCTATCTGCTTTGACTTAAATCCCAGTTTGGACAGATTCCAGCGAAGAACATAAAAATTATGACTCAATTATTTCCATTCTTTGCTTTCTTCTGAAAAAAAGACAAATTTCTTTTGGTTTTTTCCAAAAATAAAATCAATCATTCAATGCAGGTATTTCCAGAGAGAGAAGAATAAGGATGCCAACATAAAAGGTGCTGGTTAAATGTCATCTGACTAAACACAAGTCTCTATTCAAAAGTGTTCATTTAAATTGAAACAGATGCTGGGAAGGGCATTAGGATGAAGACAGAGGAAGTTTAAAATTTCCTGATTGTTCTTTTTAAAAAGACAAATATATGTAAAAAGAACAAGACATTCAAGGGATTTTAAGGAGTTAAAGAACATTTTCAGTACAGATTAGGGTGACAACATCTGTGAAAACTTTGCATTGCTTGAGTTTTAGATTAAGCAGTTAAAATGTGACTTGAACTAAAGAGGCTTTCTGCCTGTTATTACTATTTTTTATTATTTGCTCAGTGCTGACAGGGTGTTCTCGACTCTGCATGGCACAAAGATGTGCCATTACTTTCCTAATGAGTAGAGGGGGCTTGTAAGATTTACATCTATAATGTGTAATTGATACTCATACACTGTTATTAACTCTATTCTTATAGGCTTTGCATACAATGGAGCATTATTAGCAGGGCTTTGAAAGAGAAGTTGTGGGTAATTTTGGCAAACTCTGAATGGCTTCCTGCATGTTTTCCATGCATATATTGTCTGTCCATGGCTAGTCTTCTTTCCCCATTAATCTAATTTCTTTCTGATTGTTCTTTGCTTCAGAGGCCTTTAAAAAAAGTCCAAAAAAAAGCCAAAAAAAGCAATGGACATATTTAAAATTATTTCCATGTCATGACATGGAAACCAGAAAAATGTTCCACAGTTCCTATAAACTAAGTTCTCTTTTTAAAAAGGTAGTCTTAAAGAGCTGCTGAAACTTCCCAGCTTCATTTTTTTCATAGAGCCACTGTTTAATTTACAGTAAGTCAAGAGGCAGGAGGGATGATAGAGTTAAGCTCATGCTGTTGAGAACAATTATCCTGGTGCAGAGACATATGTAGCCCCAGAAGGCTGAACAGACCACCATAGCTTAAAGGCACTAAGATAAAAGGGCACGTGCTGTGTGGGCCCAGTGGGAGCAAGGCCACAGCCTGCAAACAGAGCCCACTTGGCTTCATTTGATTTGTGCCTCGCTTGCTCTCCCTTCCCTTCTCCCTTTTTTTTTTTTTTTTTAATTTTGATTTATTTAATAAGACCCTGGTGCATTCATTGGAAAGAAAAATAGAATGGTAGCTGGGACAGTGTGACAACATCAATGTAGTGTTTGCTACAGTCAAAAATAGCTGAGCCAAGACTCATGGCAGCCTCTCTTTCTAAAAGATTGAAGACACTCCAGCACGATGTACAGTAAAATAGATTAAGTCAAGGGACATTTAGATTCTGCACCAACTGAATAGCAGCAGAAACTATTCTCTTTTTTTCCCCTGTCTCATTAATCATGCTGGTTAATTGTTGGGATAATGATTTCACAAGTTCATGTAGTACACAAAAGGATTATCCTTGGATTGTGCAAAGCGCCTGGCGTTTACTTCTGCATATGCCAGTATCTCTGCATTAAAATGTGAGGATGTTTTTCATTCTACTTCTTCCTATTGTTCAATTTTGCTAAAAAATAAACTGCATTTTGTTGTTGTCACAGATGGAAATAGATGAAGAGAGAAAAGTTAAGATAGCAAGTAATAAGAGAGATCTCATCTCTTTTCAAAAGGAAAATAGTAAAGGACATAAAGATAGAAAAGCAGAAAAATATTTTTGTTGTTTAAGTGGCGTTTTCATACCTTTAAAAAAGGATTCAATCTTTTTTTAGGGTCTAGGTACTTCCTCTCTTTTTAAAAACAGTGGAATTTTTAATACTTCTTGTCAGCTGAGTTCAGATTTCTAAAAATAAAAGACTATCAAGACCTGTTTCTGTGATTTCAATCCTCACTGTCCAGAAAATTGTGATACTTATCTGTCACTGAGGCTAAAGGGAAATTGCTTATGGATGCCTGTAAGAAACCTATCTGAATTCTTAAGCACTTAATGCTTATTTATAAAAAAAAACTTACCTGTTTTTTACAAGCTGAGAGACCAGTTAAATTCTGTCTTAGCCTTCTCATTGTTTTCAGATTGATGCCAATTTATTACTGTTTTACTCTAGTGCTTTTTCCTGTTTGCATATAGAATTTAATTTTTTTTTTCTCAAATGAACTGTGACAAACCCATTCTAAATATTGTTGATTCCCATCTCCAAACTGAAGGGAAGATACATGAGGTTTCGCTGCACTATTGAGATCTTTCAGAACTTTGTAGTCTTCCAGCAAGGTGACTTGTGATGTTTAATTTTTTGCAATGCCATCACCCAGAGAAAGACTGACACCTTGGCAATGCCAAAGCTTTCCATTTTAATTCTGAAAACTTACATATTTATTTGAGACATAAAATTACCCACCCAAAGAACAGCAGATAAAATAAAATTTGGTTTCTCATATTTTTACCCTTTTTTTTTTTGCTTAAAAATGGGTATTAAGCAGATAAACAGTGAGTTGTTGCCATAGTAGTATTTTATGATGTCAAATATGTACAACTTGCTGTTTCCTCTCTCTTGTTGGAGAAGCATCTCGGCAGTACTCCTCTCAGCTTATTCTGCATGCTTTGAGCTGCAGTATGAGAAACTATTTTGTGGCATTTTCCTAGCTGAATTTTTGTAACTCCATATTACAAGAAAACAGCCCTGTCTGAGGCAATCTCTTGGGTTGAAATCATAGCCATATGTTTAACCAGAGCTAGGAATGGATGACTTATAAAAAACACAACCCAAAGTGACCTGGTATTGGCCTCTGTTTTGTAGTGGAAGCATCAGGGAATCCTTTACTTTCCTCATTGACATAAAAGTCCATTTCACAATGCAATGCAAAAGGTGAAATTTATTTTGAAGAGGTTTTAGAGTGCCCTGTTTTAAAGTGTCCCCTTTAGATGCAACCCTAGACTGAGCATCTAGAATTATTCACTCAATCAGAAATAGTCTTGTCTGTTTCTTGTAGTAACTCCATGTCAACCTTCCCACTCAAAAAGTATCAAGACGTTAATCTTTTCAAAAGGAGAAATTAATGTTTCATCTCAAAATGACAACTTTCACTTTCCCTCCTTACAGTCCCACTGCAACCATCAGATCAGGGAAGATAAGCAATACCTTGTGATCAGCTGGGAGTGTCACATCACACTGGCACATCACAATAATAAATATCTCCAACTTCCCTTCACCCTCAAAAGTTTCATGATCTTGAATTGCAAATAAGTTTGAAACCACTGCAACCAGCACATTGGGACTCTATGGGCAGGAATGAAGGTTAAATTCAAAGGCTAAATTATTTATTGCAAACTATTTGCTTAGTTCTGGCACTGAAGAACAGTGGAACAAATGGAATTGTTAGATGCAACACGTATTAAGAACAAAGGCTGAAATCCCATTTCTGGTACTCTATGCTTAAATTTCCCCTGTGCTTTAAGAAATGCAGTGTTAGCTTTTCTCTGTCATTAAACTGCCTCTCTCCTATATTGAACCTAACTTGTACTTTTTTTCCATTTTCAGTTTACCTAAAAATCACACATTCTGAAACATTCAATAGGTATAATGAATGAAAACAGAAATGCTCTGTGAGGCAGTGTGTACAGTTATACAGACTGAACTGTCCAGGGAGGTTATCTCATTGCTACCATGACAATATGCCGTAGAAGCTATAACTCATTTAAAACGTAGAAGATTCATCTTCTCGTCACAGCAGGAAAACTGCAGTCAGCATGGACACAACACTGGAAAGGTGGTCAGCAATGACTGGCACCCGCCACCACCAGCAGCCCTGCACCCACACTCATGGTCCATCCCACCCTTTTCCATGTAAAGTGTCAGCTCAGCCTGTTTGGTCAGCAAGGGAAGTGCTGCTGGTTTCTGGGCGTGGCACCTCCCCAGCCCTGCATCCACACCTCAGAGCTGGTCTGTGTGCTCCAGCTCAGCAACACCAGCTGAAGGCACAGAAGCCTTTCTGCAGGCCCCTGGGATTAGGAGGCATGCTAGGTCGCTCAGACCCTTCTTTCTGCTACTTATGAAGCTTTCGTGCTCTGTGTTATTTTTATATACTGCCTCGGCATCTCACAGCCAGGGGAGCATAGCATTTTAGTCATTTAGAGCCAAGCTCTGCCCTCACTTACACCCATGCAACTCATGGCCCTGGGAGAAGAATATATCTGCCAACAAAGCATCATTGAAAGTTCCATTTCTTAAAAACAACAACACCAAAACAGATAGAAGGATTTTGCAGCAAACCAAGTGTGGTCAGTCAAGTAATACTGAGCCAAGATTTGAGTGAGTTATCAGCTAATTTGCTGTGATACAGTGCATTATGAACATGGTAGACTACAGAGGCTACAGCAAGCTGGGTGAGTTCTCTAGTTACTTCAAATTCATGAAAACAAATCACATGTTTCCACTTTTGCATACAAATGGATTCTTTCTTCCTCCAGTTTTCTAGCAGTAAGTAGTCATAGTTACAAAGCTGGAGTTCTTGTGGAAGAGCACTTGAGTATTACTACACATTGTCAGTTAAGGCATCTGAAATCCTATCCTGAGCATCTCAGTTACACCAACGCTTTTAAAGATAAAAGCTCTCAGGTGTTCCGCATCACCCATTCTGACTTTCTGCTTGGGAAAACATCACATTAATCTCAATATGCCCTTTTTTTTTTTTTAATACATTTACCAAATGGTAAAGATTCTAACACTTACAGGACACAATAAACCAGTTTGAAATCCCACTTAAAAATTTATTTTCCCACCTTTTTTAGAACAGACTTCTTTGCTAAAGAAAAACCTCAAACGTTAACATTGCTGCTCCAGGCTGTGTGTGAGTTTGTAACAAAGTCATGGTTTGGATCATATAAAAGCAATCTTTGGAAATGTCCTTAGCTCTGTTTTCAGGACATTCTTACTGAGAAGAGGTGTTGTGTATCCAAAGGCTTGAATTAAGCCTCAGATCAATGTTCTTTTAGCTCTTCCCAAGACTAAGCTATTCACATCCATTTTCTAAACAATTGCTGCAAGTTAATGCTACAGAACAGAGGTGATGAGAAGGGGGGCTGTTCTCCACTGAAAGCTACCAGGAGCTCACACCAAAATCCATAGGTATGAAGCCAAATACCTTCTGCCTCAGATTAGTAGATGTGTGCATGGGAAACTACTTTTTCAGTTTACTGGTTATTGCTGATCTCTTCAGTGCTGGCTGCATACCGATGTGGCCAAAACGCAGAGCTGTTTATTTTCTTATAGAGCTACTGATGCAAAACCCTGAAAATGCTAAACTGAGTTAATTATACTGTTGCTCTGTTGCCGTCATCCCCTGTTTATTCACTTACGGTGCAATCTGGCATAGTACTGGCATTCATTCTAAATTATGACAGCCTTTACTTTCATTTTGGTCTTAAATTCCTAGTTTCAAAGAAACAATTTGTAAATTTGGTAGTTTTTCATAGTAAATATCTTCTGTGAGTCAGACATTTATTTTCAGGGTTTTCAAACACTTCAGAGCTCAGGAATAAATTAACAAGAAATTGAAAACATTCAGAATTCCCCGGCTGAAATTATTATAATATTTTAACAAGTTTGGAGTGTTTTTTTCCCAGTACTTGGAGTGTTTGTAGAACAAGGCAAACATATTTATAGAATCATAGAAACTGTGTTTGTAAGAGACCCCTCTGTGTGTCTCAAGACCATTTTTCTGCTCTGAGCAGGTCTCTCATCACCCCGAGAGCAGACTGGCTGTGCCCTTTCTTAGCTGAGCAAACTTGCAAACTTCCACAGATGGAGATTCTGTAAGTTTTCTGGGTAATTTGCTCTTGTCTCAAACTACAGAGTTTGTAGCAGAAGTCAGGCATATTTATACTGCGATAGAGAAGTGATAATCATTTCCTAAATTTAGATGGAGACACTTAGATAGTTCATGTCATCAGGAGACTGCAACCAGAAGGAATAAATAAATAACCAACCAGCCCTCCCACCCCTGCAAACCAGCTGGATAGTGGGGGTCACTTCTAAGTATAAAACAAAGGTGATCAACACCCTCCCAGCAGTTCTGCTTGTTTTATTTTGATTTAAGATCCAGCCTAGACCAACGAGCAAAATCTGCACTACAGATATAAATTTTACTCTCACAGAATTGTAATCTCTAATGAAAGTCAGAAACTGGACTGTGCCAGGCTATTTGTAACTACACTGACTTTTCTGCAGTATGTGGACCATAGCAGTCTATCTTATTTCAGTATAACATTCTGCCTTTTCCTTGACTCAATAGTCAATTCCTTTTTTTCTGAATACTTTTTGTTCAGATACAATAGAAAATTAATTCCAGCACAGAAGTGGCTGTATTTAGTGATGAAAAAATGCAATTCTTACGTATTTCCACATTCTAAGAATGTGCACATTTATATCCACGTGTTTGTGTATATAGTGTATATAAACATGGATCTGTAGGTAAAATTGGCAATATAGAGATAGATACAAATAGACATAGTTATAATTTCTATGCAGTTTCATACTTGTAACAAAAAATATACATTCATTCATAAAGAACTATCTAAATATTTAATTATAGAAGGATTTACTTATATTGTCATTTTAAAATACTCATTTCCAGCAGCCATAGAGTTATTCTTTCTAATTGTTTCCTTTTTTTTAGCTTCTCTTTCTTTCTTACTCCCTTTCTTAGTTTTCTCAGATATAAGAGAGCTGTTCATGTCTCCCAAGTGCATTGAGCCACATTTTGAAATCACCTACAAACTTGTATTAGGTATCCATAGTCATTAGGTGCCTCTGATGGAACAATAATGAGATGGCACTAACTGATGGATTAGACCTTCTACTCAAGATGAAGTGAATGCAGTAATCTTTGAGGTGAAATGTGCCACAAAATAACACAACACTAATGATATTTCAAGATTAAATGTCTTTGTGCCCCACTGAGCAAAATATACTGATTCATTAATAACAAACTAGATTGCTACCAAATGCATGCTACCAGCACAGAGTTTATATTGCTTATTCAGAATTCATATGTTTGAGTAGATATGCTTTTGTAGAGATTTTAGGTAGTTTACGTTATTTAGGATGGAATTACTCTACACCTCAAAAAGCTGAAGGACTCTCCCAACTGAACCATGTTAACAGCTCTCATGCAGTTACCTTAAGATTTCTAGGGACACATTCTGCACTGATGCTAACCTGAGAACTTTGTGTTCCCCATCTCCATAAAAAATCCAACTGCTGTCTCAAGAGAGAGTGAGCATGATATATCTTTCCCATAGGGTTGTATTTGTCCCTTCTATGAAAATCCCATGACATTACACTCAAAAGGCCATAAGTGAATGATGGGAGAAGTGACAGCTATGAGGACAGCTGTATTCATTTTCTCATACTATATTTTCATTTCTTTCAAGACCTTTCAGTGAGAAATCTGAAACTTTATGTCACACATAACCTAAATGCAACTGCATTATCTCTTCAACACATTGTAACATAGAAGTTCTGCTTATTTCTATGGCTATTGCTCATTAAGTCTGCCCTTTTAAGAGATAAACGTTGCTATGCTACACCTTACCTGATACCTGAAAGCACATTTTGACCTAAGCGCTACAAGCTTCACAATAACAAAGTTCTCTCCTTGCAGAGTTTTTTCAAAGAACTTTTGGGTCAGGTTTCATGCTTGTGACTCATGAATAAAAGCTCTCATTTCTTCCTGTAACATTTCACTCAAGGTTAATCATTATATAGTTTGGAGACACCTGAGAAAAAAGACTCCCCTGCCTATACACTCTCCAAAATACTTTAAATTCTAAAATCCTTGTATTCTTCATCAAACTCCCTAATTACTTAATTAAAAGTATAGAATGTGTCTTGTGGCAGCCCAGAACACTCCTCAGACTGTACAGGGGGGTCTGGAGCCATGCCAGACAGTTTCGGAACTCGAGACGAAAGCACAGAACTCTGTGCTTGAGCCGTGTCATCGGAGAACGCTGCCCACATTTAGAGATGAAATGCAAAATAGAAAGAGAGTGTGTAATTAACTTATCTTGTCACTGGGTGATTGTAGTTTTAGATTTATGGAAGTATGAGGGAAAAAAGTTAATATGGAGGGCAAAGGGCGGTGCCCTTCCCCTTCCTCTTTCTTCTCTCCCCTCCATTTTCTGCTGTGATGAAGGTGATTGGGGATTGGTGAAGGTAGCACTGTCATGTTAAGAAAAGGTAGAAATTAATTGGAAAAGATTGATAAATAATTATACGTTGTAGAACTTGGTTGGTTTTCCTGAAAGAGATAAAAAGGTAGAGACGGCCTTCTCAGGCATCATTCCTGCTGTAATTCTTGGAGGAGCAGGTCCTGCTGTCCTTGCTCCAGACTCTGAGAGATAAGAAACAATAAACAACTTGAACACGAATTCGCAGGAGTGTCCAGTCTCTTGGCTCGGGCTCGGGACTTTTTAAGATCAAGAAACAGCCATAAAAAAACACAAAGAACACTAATAGTGTCTAACAAACTACTGCAGAGATTTAGTTTGCCATAATTAAAACACAGTGAAGCCTTTATAATCTGATACACCTTAAAATATCCTCTTTTCCATCCCTTTTTTAAACTCAAAAATCTTCTCATCTTTTATTTTGCTCATCACATCTTAGTTGCATTGATGGTACCTGCTGCCTCAGCATGTACTGAATTTACATAACATTTGCTTCTCTCCCCTAAATCTCAGTGCACAGTGCAATCCAGCGCTGGTTTCAGCCTGCCAGCATCACCTGGTCAGCAGGACACTGCTAGGCATTTTCAGACCTAGCTAGAAACAGATAAGAAGACAATAAGCTTGAAGCTTGCTTTCTACTTGTCTCTCTTCACAACCTTGCAGCAGAGGTCTTCCTCAAAATCTGTGAATCCCCTGCTCCTGACAACCAGTTCAGGAGAGCCCTGCCTGGGCTTCACACCTGTGGTGGACATCGACCACCAGGCAAATGAAACCATTTCCAGTTCTTCTGCTCCTGTTGAGGCTAGTGCAAACCAGCACCCCAGCATATACTGAAGTAATTACCAATCTACAAGAGCAAAGAGTTAATTGAAAATCATAGGCTCTTTCAGATGGCATCAAGCCTGAAATTCTCCAGAGGATCCTGAAATAGTAATTACTCAGTGAGCACTTTTCCCTGTGCTCTCACCCCCTGAGGGTGACCTTACTCTACAAAAAGTCCATCCGTCTCTTGCATGCTTTATGCATCTTCCCCATGGAATATGCATTTTATGTAACAGGATGATTAATTCTTCATCTCCACATCAGGGAAAAAGAGTTCCTTGATGAGGCAAAGCAAAAGGATTGGGGTGACGCAGTCCTCCCTGAAAGAGACTTTCATGACGCTTTACTTTACTTTCGTGCTTTGAGGTGTTGTTATTTAAATGGACTTGTTGCTGGTAAGTGACAACAGAGTGAGTTTGCGCATGCTATTTGAAGATAATTGTTTTCCAACTTGTACCCCTCAGTTTTTAGTGCTTGCTGGGCATTACATGGTAGACTGTACCCTGTATCTACTCTTCATACCACTTTTACCTAAGTGGTAAGCTACAGTGTACCTGGCTCTGGTATTAAAAGACAGTCAGCATTACTGATAGATGGGAAAATCAGGACCATGTAAACTATAGCTGTTGCATTGGGCTTAGTGCTACTGAAGAGATCCTGTTCCTGTGTGTCTCCAGCTCACCTTCCATTTTTCCTGAACATTTAGCCAAGAGTTTCATTCATTAATATTCCTATTTACAGTCAGAGCTCTGTCTCAGTATGGGAGCACTATCTATAACCTTATCCCATACAATTAAAGGAGCATATAAAATTAGGCATCTAAATTTGCATATTTAAAAGTCACTTGAATGTCAAGATCAATGTCCTTTTCTGTCTTTGAACAGCACAGAATTTATAGGTTCCATCTTAGTGTAGGAAATGCTGATTCTGTACACAGAGCAACAGGTGAACCAACTCAACCTCTTCTTTCCCCACATGGTCCCAGAAACCCATCCTTTCTTTCACAGTGCTTGAAACACAATGAATTGTTTATCCTGGGTAATCAACAGACCATTCTGTTTATCCCTGCTGTAATCAACAGACCATTCTTTTTTTTACCCTTCTTCAGCTAACAGTACATCTTTTGTGAATCATACTCTCAAACCCTAGAACCATCCTGGTTTAGGACTACAAAAATTCTGATGAATGCTGAATTTTGATGAATGCTGAAAAAAATCTGATGAATGATGAATGCAGATAACCATTAATTTCAAAGATACCAAAGATACTTGCTCTAAACAAGTTCTTCTGTGGCTTCTATCATAGCTAGACTGTCTCCAGTATCTTCTTAAACTTACTGGCATTTCCAAATGATAGCTCTCAATGCAGGGATGTTTAAAAGTAAGAAGACTTTTTAAAGTGATGGGGGAAATCCATGGCAGAACAAGAGCTTTAGTTTAGACCTTCTGATCCTCATTGCAGCCCATTAACCACCATTCCCTTTAAAAAAAAAAAAAAAAAAACAAAAAACAAAAAACAAAAAAAACACCCCGAAACAAACAGAAAGAACAAACAGTGAACAGGCAGAGGACAAAATGCACCATGAGTGAATTATCGGTGTATGGTAAATTCATTGGAAATTTGCTGTGCTAACTCACGTAACTTAGCTCATTAAACCCTGAGGCCTGTTCACTTGTTCTTAGACTAAATTACCTTTTTCTTTTTTTTTACTAAGATGCAGTTTTGGTTTCTTTATGTAATTCTGGTATAGAATTGCCAGCAGGTTGCTAGTGCATTTATAGATGCATTACAGGCAACAAAGGTGACACATCTGTTCTATCTCCTCGTCCCCACATCTGGGAAATCTGCATTCTTCACCTGGCATGACTTCCCGCATGACACAGCTCAGTGCAGATAAACACACATAAATGAGAGGAAAGTCCTTGGTTTGTCACATCAGCTCAGTGTCAGCATTTCACACAGCCAGAACCTACCCTGAATAAACTCTCCCTGTTACACTTGGATCAGGCTTCTATGAGCAGTCCTTACTTCAGTTATTGAAAGAGACTGCTCACTAAAACCCAGGAACACTAAAGCCACCCTTGGCAATGTGTCCACCTTAGGCATGTTTCCATCGTGCAGAGTTAAGTGCAGATCACACTTCACCATGTAAAACTCATTGTATTTATACATTGCATTTAAAGTTTGTTTATAGCACTACATCTTCCAGACTTTCCATTAAAAAATGTCATTTGAATGAATAAATATAAAATTTTGAATTTAAATATCAAAATTTTGGATGGAAATGTACAGATCCTTTTGGATTTTACTTGACAGCTTTTGAAATAGATGACTTCCACCTCATCATTTTCACTTTCATAAGAAAACACAAAGCAGATAAAACAAAGCAAATCATACTGGTGACACTGAAGTAATTTTTGCGGGGATATAATTATGAAAAACCCCAGTGAAATTTCAGATTTCATTAAAATTCCCAAACTCATGAGCTATATTGAAACATTACTACCCTTGTGTGACAGGAATTCTGTTTTTTCTTCCAGTTCTTGTATGGATACTAGGCTGAAAGCGTACAGTAAGTAAAATATTAGGCCAAATAAATGAAGGTGACTTTTTATGAAAGGAATGTTTTGTAATAAAATATCATTAGGAGTTTATTATGGGAAGAATGTCTGGTGCGAGGGCCAGTTTGAGGAAGCTCGTGGTCATCATTACTGTAGTCTGGCCAAAAAGCTGCCTTAAAACCTATGTGCTCAGTGCACCAAATTGTGCTCGTATAGCGGGCATTTCCGGAGGTACAGTAGAAGGGAGTCTCCCGAGGAAAAACATGAGCTGAGTACTAACTTGAGCCACTTTCATGGGGATCTGTGAGCAGGGGAGGAGTGCATCAAACTGACCAGGTCCCATTTTCAAAGAGAAGTCAGGAAATGGCCAAAGAGCCCTTGGCAAACTACTTGTTTGGTTAGGGACCCAAAACTGCAGACACAGGCTGCGGAGCACAGGCAGACCAAGTAACTCAAAGGCAAGAATCCACTGACAAGCCTGGAGACAAGTATGTACAGACATACTTGCAGACATGCATTTAAGAGGTCTGTGCTATGTTGTTGTAGACTAGACAGATCTTCTAAGAACAGATGCAGTTTTAGGGTGGGAATGTTCATAAAGAAGTCAAATTTATAGGAACATTATTAGCTGAAAGGATGAGGCATAATTTACCTTATGGTTGTGAAACTTCTCTAAGGCTGTAGTGACCTAAAAGAGTTTAGCAGTTTTGTTCTTGAAGCTTGGTTCTAGTGTCCTGGTAGTCTTTGTCCTCCAAACTCTTTGTCTGCATTACAGAGTGAAAAGTAAAGTAAATTTTCTCATCTAGAACATTTTTATGTGATGTGTTCAGTGTTCTAAGTCTTCATTTTGGTTTTGTTGGGCACAAAGTTAGCTTTAAAACTGTTTTCCAAAAAAACCCCAATGAAAGATGTGGTCCTACGAGTTTGCAGGACATTGTTAATTTATCTGAAGAGGAATCATGAAAGTTCAAACTGAGGTCCTATACATAATAAGTGTCATGACTGTTAAATAATTCCCAGTAGACAGTCATGAGCAGTATTAATGAGGCTCCATTATTCGTTTAGAAAACCCTTAGTTGAACTCTAATTGCAGTTCCAGTCATTAATTGCAGTAATTAACATTAAGGACTGTAAAAGCTTAATAAACAGCTTTTCCATTAATACATATGATGCTTATAGTGGAATCAGGTACTTACAGAGCCATACCTGTGGATTGCATTTGAAGCAAGAGCAGTTTTCAAATAGCACTCAACTTGTATCAATACTCTTTGATATTTGCAGAAAAAGAAATCATAACTATGAGACCAAAGAGGCTTCTTATCACTGGTAGCATGGAATTCATCTCTCCATCTGTTCCTATCCATGGTACTACACTATAGGCTTTTTTGGGTAATGCAGTGTGTAATCTTCTGGGACAACTTGGTTGTTCACTTCAGCAAATAATCACAATAATGACAACGATTGTAATGAGAATCGAATTCATCATAATTTGAACCAAATACAAAGCCAGGGAAGAAAACAGCTCAACTAAGAAAAAAACCAAAACAATCCCAGACTTGTTGCATAAGTTAGGCAAAATTGTTCAAACAGATGTGAAAAGAATAAAAGGATGGAGATGATCTTATCAGTTATGACTACCTTTTATAAAGCATAACCAAACACTAAAGAAACCACAAACCACTTTAAATGAATAGACATAATCAGTTTAGTCTTTTTACTTCCAAAAGCATACAAAATTTAGAATAAAGGCATCAGCCATTATTCCCACCAGAAAAAACAGGCAGTGTGTCATGTTGGCTCGTTCTTACTTAAGACAAATGCATAAATATCCATGAGACTATGATTACAGAACTCACAGGATGATACTAGTAAGACAAATTTAGAAATGAATGTGTTAGAAGGGAATTTTTGCATTGGTGATCAACCAGTCTTCTTCCTAGTGAGAAAAGCTGGTTTATTTCAATGGTAGCAAAACCAATGCCCTTATGTAGCAAGTCTCTTTAAGATATTTTTAATTTCCTCTGTAATATGTAAATCCTCTCATTTCTTAAGAGAAACAATTATGTTCATTCTAATGTCCCTCTCAAATTCCAACTGGATAATTGCATTTTTTCTCCTTATATCATGACACAGTTGTGACAGGAAGAAGTTTCATTCACCTGTAGTCTCAACTATCATGTATTTTTACTATTAATATCTTGTTACATCTCACTGCAGAAACAGTTGCACTTCACAAGTGAATTTAAAAGACTTCTGGACATATTTTGTACATGTATGTATAGAAGTGCTTTGAACTTTAAATTATATTGCTGTAAGATGATTTTAATTAACTCGTAATTCTGAAAAAAAATATTTATCTGGCCCTTTGGAAGCTGTGATGACTTAGGAAGGGGAATCTTTTCCTCCTTGAAAAATCTGAGTAAAGTACCATGTGCAATAGGAATTTATAGGCAAATTCCAGCTACAGATAGAAGGATGAAGTACATAGTCTTGCTTTTATTCAGTTTCTGTGAGAAAAATATAGGGAAAAAAGTATTTTTATCTAGTTTAGTTCTCAAATTCATGTTCAATACAGAGCTATAGCATCATTTTACTCCATTAAAAAACCACCTTCTTTCCTTCAGGCCTACAGTGTTAAATATTTTCAGATTCAGCACTGTAAAATAAAGCAAGTGTATCTTTCATTAAAATTGATTCATACAGTGTCAGAATATAATGTCATAAAATCATCTTTTCAGCACTGTCTTGAAAATGTGTTCTGGTCCTTCCAGGCAGCGCTGTCTCTTTTCCTTGATATCCGACAGCTTCCTAGACAATGTGTCGCTTAAGTGGAGCGCTTTTGTGCCGTTCAGAAATCTTATTGGCTGTAAACTAGAGATGAAATGGACATAGGCGCTAGCAGTCTGAATTGATACAGCCATCATTATATACTTCAGCTAAGTATTAATTATCTATATTACTCTCATATAGGGATTACTATCTATACAGTGAACTTATTTCCTTCTTAGCTTTGTGTGTTTCCAATAGAATTTTAAATACTGAAGCTAATAGCAACAATATTCTATTTTCCTGCAACATACAGAGCAAGGTGTTGGGTTGGGAAAATCTCAGTCATGATGTGGTGAGAGGGTAACATCTATTTTCAGCGCATTCTTAGAGAAGCCAAGATTCAAATGAAAGCACATAAAAAGAAAGTTCCTTTCATTACTGCCTCAGGTTATACCATGATATATTATCAGCTGAATTTTTTTTCTGATAATCCATGACAGTTTTGCCTTGGGCCAGCCTACAGACATGATGAACCTCATGTGTTCTGCACAGTGTGGGTATAACCAGGCACTAGCAGTTCTCCATGTGCCTAACACCTACCCTGGATTAAGGCACTGCTCACATTTGTTTGTCTTGGTGTGGAAAAAAAAAGCAAGAAAAAAGAAAAAAAAAGCAAGACCTTGCAATCTTTCTACTCTGATTATATAAATAATTCCAATTATTTTGGAATCACATGATTTAAAGAACTGTAGGACCCCTAACTTAGAGACCATCTGACTTTTCAGATATCCAGATCATCTGTGGAATCAATGTGGGTTGCAATGTGAATTAAAGTAATTTTTATACCTATACACATATGGCTTAAACACTGCCTCTGGTACAAGACTTCTAATGATGGGTATTGATTTAAATTTTTTAGGTCGCATACAGATAGAGGGTGTGTAAAGGCCAGTTTCAATACAGGTCTAACCTGGACATATAACTGCTGAAAATATATCTGTGCTTATATTAGCAAGGAATGTGGCACAACAGGACCAAATCTGCAGAGCAAAAGTTTTGATGATTCAGAGCAGTACCCACAAACACTCTGACCATGGTCTATTTTGGAGTAATTCTCTTCTAGCTCAGTGGACTGAGCATCTATTAGTACTTAGAGCATATTCAGGGCTCTCCCCAAGCCCATCTTTTGGTTTCGCCTATAAGGAATTTAGTTCATGTGCTCAAAATCACTCTGAAATCGATTACAAATGCAGGAAAGATGGGGCAGTCAGAAGATTTGCTTACAAATTTGTTTCTTACACCTGAGAAAGAAAATAAAATGGTAGTAATGCAGATGTGCCCACCATTGATATCTATGCAGGTGAAGACTATTTTTGTCCACCTATTTTGTACAAACCCTAAAAGTTAGTATCTTGGATGGCCCAGGAAAAGGCTCCTTTCCTACTGATGCCACTGAGAAGCCACACCTGCAAAGCTATCTTTGCACTATTTCTGATTCATGAGCCTGAGAGGCAAAATCCTGTTCCCACCAAAATCAACAAAACATTTCCCACTGATATTCATGCAGCTGGGATTTTGCCCAAGATTTCTGTGAACCCAAGATAACACCTCCTTCAGCAAAAAGCTGGAAAAGACAAGATCATGAAATGGTGCTTGTTCTATGTGGTAGGTGGCTGGCTGACTGAGGACACCTCAGGTGCCTCAGCAGGAAGATGCTGCAGACTAGCAGAGGCTGTGGTCTTGGGATTTTCCTTAGACTCTAGTGGTAATTCACATCCCAGTTCTCACTGTCAGGGATAGCAAACAACACTGTGTTAAGAATCCCAGAGTCCCGGGATTGAATTCAATCCTACTTGGGTATTCAAGCAAGTCACCTCAGCCTCTGCTTCCTTCACTGCCCACCTTGTATCTTGGTGATTTTAGCTGTAAGACCGACTGTGTAAGGTCATTTTCCGTGCTTCTGTGGGAGAGCTTTGCACAGTAGGGAGCTCTGACCATGACTGCTGCTGGCCTGAAACAAATACCAGCATCAAAATAGGTTGTTCTCTGAGAGAATTCCTGTTCCTGCCTCTCCTCTGAGCTTCCTCTGAAGTTTCTCATCTTGCAAGAAATAAAGGATTAATGTCATAGAGGAAAATAACCTGTCACCCAGGAGAATCATGTTTTGTGAGACTTATCTATTCCTTATCAGTGCTGGCACTTAACTTATGTTAACTGAGCACTGATCAATGGTAGTGGAACTTCATGGAAGCTGTCAGTTGCATTGCACTGTCTTACTTCAAAAGTTTTCTGGAACTGTATTTACTTGATATCCTACTTTTCTTTCCTCTTCTTTTTCGTTAACAGTTTTTATTCACATGTGAGTTTCTGGCAGTTTCAATGTGTTAAAACCCATTTAGACAACATTAAACCAGAGAATTCTCCACTGTATAAATTTAATTCACATTACTCTTATTCCCTTGTTATCTGCTGGTTATAATATGAAATTTGGCATAATAAAGAAGATATAATTTGCTCAACAGCTGTAGAAACTGTGATAATTAAAGGAAAAATTAAAGTGTTTTATTTTGATGTTTCTTTTATTATATTGCAAGTATGAGAATTTTCTTTTCAAGGTAAGAAGTCATCAATTCTCATCTGTCCATCTATCTATATATATACACCGCAGCATCACACTTCTCTGAGCACCTTCCCAAAATGAAAATACGGAAATAATCTTTATCTCTTTCTTCTCCCCTCAGCCCATAGAAGAAATAGATTGCCTGATTTTAAAGTCAACAAGGACCACTAGGTTATTTAGTAGGAGATCCTTGATCAAGCCTTACATCCAGGCATGCCTTTATTGAACACAAGGATGTGATTTCAACTCAGGCAGTTCCAGAGAGGCAGTCAGTTTTGATATGAAAGCTCCAAGAAATGAAAAATTCAGCACTTCTTTCAGCAGTCTCTTCCAGTGCATGCTGAGCACCTGTGTGCCTTCCTTCTGGTTGAATCTGCAGATTTAACTTCTAGGTGCTAGCTCTTACAGTGCCTTTTTCTAGCAGATTAGAATTCTCACTAGCAGTGATTTTCTTTTCAGAATGGCACGCATGCCATCAAATCAAAACTTATGTTGGTCTCCTCTGGACAAAGTAATGAGATCTACATCTCTGTGTTTTCCATTGTAAGACAACTTTTGGACTGCAGTTGGGATGCATGGAATTTCTTAAGTCCTTTCTTAAATTATGAGATCCAAAACCAGACCCAGCAGCTTGGTTTGGCACAATTAGTACAAGCTGAAGTGGCAAAACCACTTTCCACCTCCAAATACGTGTTTCTATTTTACATATTCATGGACACTAGGCCTTTTTTGTGGCTTTAGGCTGTGGGTCACGGGGAACTGTCTTATTGGCATGATTCCTAAAGCATCTGCAATCTATTTGCACAGTCTTTTCCTCAACTTCAGCTGTGAAGGACAGATTTCTACTATTCCAGTCACTAATTTCTAGTAAATGTTCTAGCAAGCCCAGTTTCCATGAAAGATGTAATATATTGATTCTTACTATGCAGGGCTCTTTAATCTCTAGAGGAAAACGACAAAGAAAACTCAGTTCAGGCAAGCCTAGCTCTTAAGATACTTACAGAGATGAGATATAGTAAGCCAGTGTGACTAGAGTCATGACTGGAACAGAACACCTCACTTTTTAAAAACAAGTGGTGCAAATCCCTCCAAAATTATAATTAAAGAAACATTGACTGGTCTTGCAGATATTGGCCTGAGCCTTTCTCTTCCTTAAACTTTCAATCGATATATTGAGTATACAAATATTTATCTATATAAGTACTTTTCATTAAAAGCTAATTATAGTATACTTCTGCAATTAATTAATAGCTGGTTTAAGTAGATCTCTTATAATATTATACTAGATAAAGATAATCAGTCATTCTTAAGAGAGTGCAAGTTAGGGAATGTCCTTAAAGATAAGTTTAATTCCAGGTAAACAAGATGTATTGTAAATGTTCTCTTATACATTCATTTGACATCCAAGTCTCTGGAGAATTTTTTTGTTCTTTTCCTAAGTTGCTCTGCATGCATTTTACTTCCCCTCTGGTCATCCATTGCAAAGAGGAATTGGGTTGCTGTGCTCAGACACCACTGCTGCAGCACTACCCCGAGCTATCTGTTTCTTCAGAGTGTAGGTCCAATTCCAGTTGTTTATTGACTTGCTCCTGGTTTCTCAGAACACCTGCTTATGGCCAATTGCAGGCTGACTGCACTGTCATCCAGAGGTCTGGGTCTGGAAAGGGCAGGAGAAAACCTCTCCTAGACAGTAAGCAGCCCAGCAACACCACAATTACATTAGATTCCGCTGTGAATTCCATGAATAGTTAATAACAGGGTAAATTTTCTTTCCCTAGTTGGACAATGAACATAGAAGAACAGCATATATTTTAAAAAAGCCACATGGAAGGATGAAATATTTTTGGTGTCTTAGTTATCAGAGTAGAGAAAAAAAAAATGAAAACTGCATTTATCCTTCTCTGGTTGCAAATTTGTATATTGGAAGATTTTCACCCCTCAAAAAATCTCAGTACAAGAGACTATTTTCCACATAGAAATATCAGTACTGAATGAAACCTAATGAAAACAAGGTTAGTATCTCCTTACCACCTGATAATTTATCCTTACAGGTCTAGAAAAAATAGTGGTTGCAATGCTTAGGCATGCTTAAATTACATGGAAGGAGACAGAAGTTCCATTTTCTCTTGCCACTCCTGATAAGATCCAAGAGAATTAATCTGTGGAGAGACACATGAATATCGCACCTTCCAAAGGCAATTCCTTTTACTGAGAAAAGTTGTTATAACAAAAGTTTTCTACTTTCAAAGTGTGAAATTTGCCTTCATCTGCACCTATCTGCAAAAGAAAAAAATAAAAACACTGAATTACCAGATTGGTATTACTGATTTAATATAGCAAAATTTACACTCAACTTTAGCCACTTTGGCACTTCATAAAAATTTCCTTAATTAATCATCCAAATCTTACTTCAGTTGCTAAATCAATGTACAATTCATTGTACAGCTTGATCAAAACAAGGCACACAGCACTTGTTGGGTCTTACACACAATTCATTGACACTGAAGGGCCCTCCCAGGTATTTCACTGAGATGTCAGATATAACTTCATAGACGCACTTGGAAATCAAGTTTTGATCCCAAAGCAAAAAGAGAAGTCATAAAGAAACCAAGACATTTTTTTGATGACTGTTCAGCCTTTCCTGGAGACTTGGAAACAAGTCCTGGAAGCTTTTCTTTTAGCAGTTTGATTCTCTGCTTCAAGGTAATGGTATTAAGGTATTAAGGGCAAAGGAACAAATGGGAGTAAAAAACCTCAATAAAAATGATCCATTTTCAGGAGGACACCATACATTCTTTCCATTTTGTTCCTCTCCTTTTTTTT
>VYXC01006597.1:293988-321884 GCA_013397175.1 Platysteira castanea
TTTTTTTTACAGTAGCAAACTGTTTTACTGTTTCAGCATCTGAAGGAGGAGATGCAGCAAGGCAGGCTACTCAGAGGACTAAGGGGACCTCATCTACCAGGGTGTGCTGTGACCATTGGTTTGTGCAAAACAAACTGCAAAAGCAGCTGTAAAGCTGTTACATTCCTGCTAGTACTATTGTACCCTGACTTTGCGTTGCCTTTACAGTTTGACTATGCAAAGAGCATAGAATAAAAACAGCATCAATCGAGTCCTAGTCTTTCTTTCACCACTTTCCACATCTTTACTTTAGTAGGAGAAACCAGACAAAGTGTGTTGAGAAAAAAAGAAGCAGTTGTGGAATTGTGGGGGGTCTTTTTAATGAACTACTCTAAAAATAATCAAAATTGGTATCATCTTCCTGGTATCACCTAAAAAAAAATAAAAATCATTGAAACACTGATTTGAAGAATCTAAACCACATCCGTATAAATCCAGAAGCAGCAGTATAAGAAAGTGAGATTTCTTCAATGATTATATGGACAGTTGAAAAAGAAACATTTAACTATTACTAACTTTTCATTTAAAGACAAGAATGAGGTCTTTTATGTTAAAATCACACAACAAAGTTAAATTTTTCTATTATTTTAAAAGATATCACTGTATGTGTTAAAAGGTCATTGGCTTTTCTGTCAATGAGTTTGTTTACGATTAATAATCTATGTGTTAAGGTGCCTGAAGTCAGACGAAAACTATTAGTGACCAGAAAGAACATTCATACATTTATACCCATGAAACAAGTTAAACTTACATAACAGACTTTATAAATAGAATGAAAAAGTAGAGAGACTTTTTACTCATTAACAGAAAAGAAACCACTTCTGACATATGAAAGTGCAATTTCTGTGTTGCTTGCTTAAGATGTGTAAACAACAAAGTGATCTTGAATTGTACACTGTTTCTGGTAGAAATGAAAGCTAAGTGGCCAATTTGAGTCATTTTATGTCTTTCAGAGGAATAGCTGTGAGGTACATCCTTTGAGCCAGACAAATGATCTGAGACAGTTCCCAAAACGTGTGATTATATATAAGCACCGGCTTGCTGTTATGATGATTCAGTCAAGAACAATTGTGATTGCTTTTATGAGTTCTGCAAAGCTATTAACCTCAGCAGAGTACTAAACAGTCTTTTTCTTAAGTGTCACAGTTCTGAAATGCCTCCAACAACTCTTGTATATAATATGATGAGCAGGTCTTTGTATCTTGGATCAGACAGTGTAGAAGGACAAAGTTTCAGACTGATGGGCTACAGGGACAGGGTTGAGCAGTGAACCTCTACATGGATGAAACTGGAAACTGAAATGAGTCTAAATTCAATGACAATCAGATCTGTGAAAGGTCTTTTCTGGTCCTCTGGGCTATCTGAACTGATGAGACAGTGTAGTTATGTTCTGGCACAGGTTCCTTTTAATTATCTCGGGATGTAGATTCCAATGTTCAGATTTCTGCAGCCAGGTAGAAAAGGACTGTGCAGCATGAAGCTCAACTTTAATTTCAGACTTAGTCACAGAGGCACAAAAAGCAGCAAAAGACAGTAAGACTATTACTCCAAAAGAAATGTCAAGGAAAAGCTCTTGCCTTGCATGTTCATGTAAGGCAATGACAATTAAACAAACAGAGAATGTAAAAGAGGTGGTCCAGGGGAAAGCAAATGCTGTTACTGTCTATACACAAGATGGACTATTAGGAATGTTTAAATGTCAGAATGTAATAGCTCAAGTTCCTTTCATTTGTGTCTCTCATAGAAATCGAAAACAAGAAAAAGAGGAAAGACAACATTGTACGTGGGAGCATGAATAATGGACTTAGTGAAGACAGAGATCATGAGTTTATCACAAGCTTAGAGTTTCTTAACAGAAGCCACTTATGGAAATGAAGGTGGCTTAACGATGGTCCACATTAAAATGTCATGTGGCAAAGATTATACAGAATGGATAAAGTAATATGTATGCATATATATAATGGACATAAAAGCATAATTATGCACACTGTTTGATGACACATTTGCTTCAAAGCCAGTGACCAGGCAGAAAACGAGATATCATCATGAGTATCACTAGTCTGTGTGAATGAGAAGAGTTCCCCCCTGACCAGAACTCCTGAGAATATGGCAGTGGTGCTATAACCCCTTTCTTATTGAAGAGAAATATAATCCTTAATGCCATGAACTCTGCTCTGTGATCGATGATCTCCAGATTCATTATGCAATTGCAGAGTTTCAAAAGTCAAACACACGAATAGGAAGGATTTATACATATATATTCAGCCATATTTTTCTCCTTTGCAACAAGTTGTGGCTATTAAAGGTACACACAGCTCTTAATATTCACGTATGTCACAAAAATTTTCTCATGTTAGGCCTGTGTCATCGATGCATGCAATGAAACTTGAAAAATAATTTTCTCATAGGCCTTATCAAAAAAAGCCCTTGTCTACAGAACAGTATGACCGAAGGGGAGACAGACTTAAAAGGCGAGAACATTTCTATCCGACTTGCTACAATGTTGGCGTGTTGATAAAGCAGGTCAGTGAAGAGCGCCCTGTCTGCCAACCACAGTGAGTGAAGAGTGATTAGCAGAAAGAACACAATGACTTTCCCTGTAATTCCTTTGCCTCTTTGCCTTCATCAAAGTGGCTGAAGTTGGAGCCTGCACAACCACAGACTTTTTCCTCCTCCCCTTTTCTTACCACTCTTTCCAAACTTGGTAGAACAAAGACTGGTGCTAGAATCACCCAGATCAATGACACTTTTCAAATAGATTGAGCAAGCATGTAAAATTCCTGCTGTCAGTCTGCACTTTATAGCTTACATAACCTTGATTGACACATGTGAAGTGGTTTGGTGGGCTGTGATCAACTAGGGATTAGGCTGATTTTGAGTTTCACGCACAGATGAAGGGGTTGGATAATAAAAGTAATTTTTTTTTCTGCTTATTTGTGCTTTTCGTGAGTGGAAATATCTGTCTTGTTTGTAAAGACTGTTTGGAGAGAGTTGCATATTTACTATTTCTTCCCAGTTGCATAAGAGACATGGAAGAAAAGGCTTCAGTTGCCTGTGTTTTGCTGCTTTTCAAGTCTGGGGCTTTGCTTGACTACTACATTAACCCAGACATCCAACAAATGAGATCCCTCCAGCCAGCAACAGCTCACACACTAAACCCATGAATGTTGAGCAACGTCTGCTCTGACTGCAACCAGAAAATATACACAAAATCTAGTTTTAATCTTGGTAGTTTGTGTTCCGGTGCAGCAAAAATGAGTTTACACAAAGGTGCATTCAGCTCCCCGAGAGCTGAGGTTTTCTGGAAGGCTTGCTCAGTGTTTCACTATTGAAATTCACCCCACTATCCTCTCATTTATTGGTCTGTGTAGTTAGATGAATTCCAGCTCGGTGTTGTGCCAGAAAACAGGGCATTTGCTACACCTTTTGCCATGAAAAATTACTCCTGTTGGGTAGAAACACTTTCAACCTGAGAAGCTGGCTGATCTGAGGTTTATGTCATGGAATCATAGAATGCTAAGGCTTGAAAGGGACCTTAAAGATGATCTAGTCCCAGTCCCTCCCGCCATGTGCGGGGACACCAGGTTGCTCAAAGCCCCATCCCAGCTTGGTCTTAAACACTGTCAGGGTTGGGGCATCCACAACCTCTCTGGGCAACCTGTTTCAGTATGTCACCACCCTCAGAGAAAAGAATTTCTTCCTAATATTCAGCCTAAATTTCCCCTCTTTCAACTTGTGCCCCTTGCTTCTTGTCCAGTCACTACAGTTTCTGATGCAGAGTCCCTCTCCAGCTTCCTTGTAGGCCCCCTTCAGGTACTGAAAAGTTGTTACGAGGTTTCCACACGAACTTCTCCAGGCTGAACAGCCCAAACTTTCTCAGCTTGTCTTCGTAGGGAGCATGCTCTAGTCCTCTGTAATGGGGTGACTGTGCTATCGTGCCTTTTATCCCAAATTGTGTATCAGCCTTGTTTTGTCTGACCGCTGCGTCCCGCCCCCCCCATCGTCTGGGCTCCCGGGGCGGCTCGGCTTTTGTTTTCGCTTTTGGTTTGCTTGCTTGCTTGCTTGCTGCTTAGCTTGCAGCTGTATGCTTTTGGTTTTTTTTGGTTTTGTGCCGTTTTCTTTCTTTCCTTCCTCTCTCCTTCTACCCCTTCGCTGAAGACATCGGAGCGGCTCTGGATGGCTCTGGGAACCCCAGAGTCTGCTACAGACACTCATCGCCCTCCTCACACAGAGGCTGCGCGGCTCGGTGAAAACACATCTGTTGTCATCTGGGGGTGTTTTCCTGTGTTGGGGAGTGTTCTCTTGTTTAATAAATAGGTTTTTTTTCACTTTTCCTCCAAGGAAATTCTTCCCGAACCCGGTGGTGGGGGTAGGGAGGAGTTGTGGGGGGTTTGTTTTTTCAGGGGCTCCTTCTGGAGATTTACCCCCTAATTAGTCCTAAACCAGGACATCCTCTTAACAACCTCATGGAACTCCTCCAGACTTCTCCAGCACTTCTTTCTTATATTGAAGGCACCAGAACTATACACAGTGCTCCAGGTAGGAGTCCTATAAATGACTGCAGCTCACAAAGAAAAAATAATCCTCAGATTCACAGAATCACATAATGATTGAGGTTGGAAGGGACTTCTCAAGATCATCTAGTCCAACCACCCTTCTAAAGAAGGTTGAACAGGATCACATCCAGCTGGGGTTTGAATATTCCCAGAGAAGGAGATATTCAAGCAGTTGCCCACAACCTCTTTGTGCAGCCTGTTCCAGTGTTTGTTCACCTTCACAGTAAAGAAGTTTTTACTCATATTCAGATGGAACCTCCCATGCATCAGTTTCTGCTCTTTG
Source organism: Platysteira castanea (assembly GCA_013397175.1). NCBI lineage: Eukaryota > Metazoa > Chordata > Aves > Passeriformes > Platysteira > Platysteira castanea. The sequence goes on from VYXC01006597.1 coordinate 298,867, forward strand.
TCTCTCATTCTATTGCTTGGCACCACTGGTCAGAGCCTGGCTCCATCCTCCTGCCACCCTCCCTTCAGATACTGATAGACATTGATGATGTTCCCTTTCAGTTTTCCCTTCTCCAGGTTAAACAGGTCCAACTCCCTCATCCTTTTCTCATAAATGAGGTGCTCTGGTTCCGTAATCATCTTTGTAGTCCTCTGCTGGACCACTCCAGAAATTCCTCAGCTTTCTTGAACTGGGAAGCCCAGAACTGGGCACAGCACGCCAGTTGTGGCCTCTCCAGGGCAGAGTGGAGAGCAATTATACCTCCCTTTACTTGCTGATCACACTCTTCCTAATGCAATTCCTAGTTTGTCACAGCCTAAACCTTTATGCATTCATGCTTTCCTGGTGTCACAATTTCTACTGGGGACTCAAAAGAGCAGTAATATTCATCTGTAAAGAACAGTGAAAATATCCCAGAAGGGCTCAACAGAACAAATGTTACGAATGATTGGATGTTATTAATACCATGCAGAGTATTTCTTAAATACTATTTGCCAGATGCAAAATGCAAAATATCTGAAATAATCATAATTTTCATAGGCTACAAATGTTGCGTCCCACTGAGTAGGAAACATATGTAGGTGCAAAAGGTTGGATAGGTTCACAACAGATGATTTTAGCTCCTTTTTTTTCATATATAAATATTTTTGAGTACGCAAGTTCTAAACAATCCTAGATTTTGTGACTAAGATTTTTTTAAGAGTTAAACATATTTGCAGTTTTTCAGTCAAATTTATTTTACATGTACAAACTCTAACCTTCATTTCATTTTGCTGAATGAGTGGGTCATGACTCAGTGACATAATCTCTTCAAAGTCTGCCAGCCTGGGTGTCTTCCCTAATGATATTGCTTGTTTTGTACATTCATACAGTGACAGTTGAGAAAAATGCTTACTCTTTGAAAGGTCAGTGTACAGCTTAATCTACATCAGAGCAATCGGTTTCTGCAGAGCCCGTTGCTGAAACATAGTTTTTAACCTTTTTTACATCTCAGCTTTTCAGTCTTCTTTTCACTTACTGCTCTCTGGACTGACACACCAGCTATTTGACATTAGAGTTTGAATCTTCTCTCCAAAATGCTAAATTTGGTAAGGTCAGGGGTATATGTGCTCTTCCTTATCCTCAAGAGTATTTTAATGAAAGACCAGCATTACACAGCTCAGTGCTAAAAGGATTATAGAAATTGCAGAGCACAGCACTCCCAACCCTGTTTTATGCAGAGAATCAAAGCCAAAAGTGGTTTGCTTGGGTTTTTTTCCACTACAAATAACGTTTGCATCCCATCATTACTGGACAGAAGCCCAAGAGGTCTATCTGTCCACCCACCCGCAGTATTGTTTTCCTGCCATTTGCCATCAGACTCTAGTCAATAAGCAACTCAGGGCAGAACAGAACTTGCTCAGTGCAGAGTACACAATCAGCACTGAAAGCAATCACATTAACATTCCTCTGCCTTAAGGCCTTTGAAACAGTATTGTGCTTTTGAGAATGTTTCATGCTGAACATGCACACACACCAGAGGAATACACACTCTTGTAAAAGCATACTATTTTACTGTTGCAAGTTTGCTCAAGACAACTAGAGAAATCATTTATGTGGGCCAGACATAGATGTGCAAACATCTAGTAAGACAGTAGAAAGGCAGTGAACCACATAGAACCCTACCACATGATTCTACTTGAAATTTATTATGTGAATTAAATAATACAGTTCTAAACCTTTTTACATCACTTTGCTGTTCTCCCTTGGTGCAAGAAAATGAATTAGACAGCTGTCACCTTGTCTGTAAATAATGTTCAAAGCTAATTTCTTTGAAGATGTTCCTTTATGTGCATTTCAGTAAGATGAATGTAGATAATTAAATATTAAGATATTTAAATCAAGTTGAATATAGGCAGTAGCTGAAGTAAATTACTACCTTGTACTGAATCTTTATCGCTTGAATCTGCTTGTTTTATTTTGTTTTGTCTTACTCTATTCAGAAAGTAATACCAATGAATGCAATTAGTACTGGATAAGATGTTCAAATGACAACCTCTTTTTTGTCAAGTAGGGAAATATTTTCCCTGATTTGCATCTTGCTGGACATGGCATAAGGTGAAAAATGTGAAGATCATATTCTGAGGTGAGATTGTATTCTGCGCTCTGTACCTGGAATAGGTTACTGAGCAAAATTGTGGACCAAAAGCCTGTCTGAGGTAAGGGGGAAAAACCAGAAGCAACACTCTGTACAAAGAGTAATGCCAAGGAAAAAGATGACCACAAGGCCAGAGAGAAACATCAGAAAAATCAGTGAGATTTTTTAATGCCCATGGAGAGGCAACTGGAGCATTGGTGTTTAATATTCCAATTCTACATAATCAGTGTCAGAGGGAGCTTTGTCACTGGGCTTTGCCTGATTCATTAAGACTTGACACACCATGGCTTTGCTTTGACAGGAGGAGATGCTGAGGTAGCTGCACCAGAAATGAGCTGTGCTCCCAGTTCTGACAGACCATTAAGTTATGTTTGCTGGATTTACTGCTCAGACTGTCGGATATGTTTGTCTCATGACAAGCAATATGAAGCATTAACAGGTTGGGAAATGGTTCAGCATGAACTCAGGAAAGTAGATATGGTTACTTTTTACTCCATGAATTTTATTCCATGCACTTGATCATTCACTGATTAGGTGTTTCAGATATAAATCACTTGCATCCATAGCCCACCAGCGTGACCTGAGTCTACAGCAAACCAGACATGTCTAACTAACTAAAATAAAACTTAATTCATGCTTACTGACATTGACACTAAAATGGAGAGAGGAAGATGGGCATGTGTATAAGCTCTCAATTGAAGAAGAGCTATATAGAGATAAGAATGACAGAGCTGTCCAAAAGTGGCACTATTTTTTCCCTATTTCCAAGCTGTTTTGTGTAGCATACATCATTATATCAAGTCATCCCATATGCAGTCTGGTTTGTTTTGATTTTTTAAGAGTCTTGCACTCCATAGGTCAGGAGTTAGGACGTACTTAAAGGACGTACTTAAAAATCACAGAACAAAGTCTCTCCTGCATTTGCATCCCCTTTCTGCTACTTGTAGCCCATATGTCAGTGGAGGAAAATTAAAGTGGGTAATGTAAGGGTGTGGTGAAAACTAAAGGACTGCATGAACAAGACATTTTCTGTATTCCTCAGCAGCTCATTTGCATGCAACCTCAATGCAGTATTTCTTCAAGCATATATTTTTCTTGTAAGGAAGATGTAGCCTCATTTTGGAACAACACTGCTACACTGAAACACAATTGCAGCCTTTACATTTCAGTAATTAAGTTATTTATTGGAGAACTACTCTATAAATTCCCCCCAAACAGGCAGTAAAAAAACCCCCATATACATGCATGGTGCATAGCTGATTTACAGGGACTGGTCTCCTTTAAGCCATGTAGCAAAATAATGATTCCTTCAAGTTAGATGGCTGGGTTTAGTGATGTGTACTAAAGAGGAACACCTCTTGTAAACAGATACATTGCAAGTTGCCATTGCTCTTTGCAGTATAAAAACTGCCACAAACATACTGAAAGAGTGATCTGTTTTCTCTTTTAGCTAGCTGTTCTTGCGAAGTTGTGAGGGGAATAGCAAGCATGTTTGTAATTAAAGATAACACACAAATAACACACAATTCTTCTGTGTTATCATTTTACCTACAAAACCCAAGAGTAAAACAGCAAAAGAAACACATATAGGGCTGTTGATAGGATATTCTCTGCCTGAATTACATCTTAGAGAAAGCAAAAATTTTGAGCATGGATCCTAACAAAAAATAAATAAGATTCCATTTACTGCTGTTGTCTGCTCAGTACTCTTCTATTACAGGTGTCAGCAAAAAAGTGTAGAAATAAACTTTGCCTGGACAACCATTACCTACGATTATTTTCTAGGAAGGTGGGACTACCTGTAATCTCCACTCACTGTCCACAGTGGTCTTCAAACCCTCTGAGAGCATGGAAACTTTCAAGTATTCACATTCCACAAAAGCCAGGCCAAGGGATTGATAAGCTCTCCTGATGACTCCTGTGAGCATATGGACAAGAGAGGCCCAATAGAAAGACGTGCTCTTTTTGTAAAACATCAGATTTGTATATAAAATCTGAAAATCAGTCCTGAGAAGCAGCAAGGAGGTGTTAACATCTTTCAGAGAGAAGGAAAAAGTGATAAATGTTATCATGAAATTTTAACTGAAGATAATGTTTTTAAGAAAGGTCTGCTCTTTCACAAAACCTCTTGGAAGGTTTTCAGTATTTTTCGGCAAAAACTCCCTGCCATGGCCATGCCTTGCTCATCAAGCCATGCAGAAGTAGGAATGGCTTGATGAGGCTCTTAAGTCTGTCATACTACCCTGGCCCATGAGATTGGGCTTTGGTCTGGATATTGTCCAGCCTCCAGGCTGGTTATGTACACAGGCTTCTGAGCCCCCACTGTCTTTTGTAGAGCCAAGGCTGCATGACATGACTCAGGGATAATCCCTTGGTATCCAACTCAGAGAACAGACTAGATATACTTATTAATAAGGATCATCTTACCATTGTTACCTCTCACTTTTCCCACATTAAATAACCATAGCTGTCCTTTTTGATTCTAAAATCTATTAATTTATGATGCTGGAATTAAAATTTGTCAAGACTTTGGCATGTTCAGATGAAGGATTTTTCTTCTGATCCATCTGTGTATTTTAATATGGTGACAGTTTTTCCAGTTATGTCAGTAAGGAACGCCCACACCTATTGTTTAACTGGAAAAATACAAGCACTTCATTACATTCCAATTTATTAACAGCCCCCAGTAACCCCTGATGGGAGAGCGGCATGGGTTTTCACAGGAGCACAATAACACTCTGGTATGTAATATCTTTTAGACACTATAATGTAAAAGACCACGGCAATTTTATGTGGACTTAATGGAAAAGAATGACATACAGAAAATGTATGAGTAGAGCACTGTCAATGAAACTCTGCAATCGGATTATTTTTCTACCAGGCTCTAACTCCTGCTTCATGATGCATAGCATATATCACAACCTAGTATTTCCCAGAAGAGCCCATAACAGTGAGATCTATTGATTAAATGTTAACCCCTTGACTCAGAAAGTTGAAATTTCACAAAGTACATCCCATTACCAGCAATGGTAATATGTTGAGAAAGATCAACAATTTCAAGTAGTTGCCAAAATATGCATTTTATCTGTAGATTTGAATTTATATTTAAATAGTTCAAACTTAGTTTTCACTGCATGTAGTTATAAAACAAATACACTTTAAAATATAGTATTGGATGTTAGTATTACATGGGCATACACATATTTATACAGTAGTGACAAAATATCGTTTGTAAATTAGCAAATAGAAATATAAATATCAATCTGGATAGGAATTTCAACATAGTGTTATGCTAAAATGTATATGTGTGTTTTCAACTACACACACATTTATACTAGCAGTCTATAATAACTGGTAATTTCCATATGTAATTGTAGGAATTGCATAAATTCTCTAAGTATATAAATGTGGATACCATGTATTTCTTTTTACCTTGAAGCCAGTTAGTTTACTCTGAATTTCTTCCCTGGTTTTCTTTCTGAAATTCAACTTCTCCCTGGCAATTTTTTTTCCTAAAACCTTGACACTTTATTTGTAAAACAAGCTCACATGTTTTTATTTTTCTAATGAAATATTTACGAGACACAGGATTTACTATATCTAAAGAAAATATATAATTTAAGTCAGAAAACAGTCATCTAATACAAATATAATTGGTAAATTTAGAAACTGGCAATTCTCAAAATAATCATTCAGATGAAAATCTCAGGGTTCACACAGCAGAGCAAAACCTAAAGGCAAAAACCATTGGAATTCTCGGTAATGTTTTCTCTGGGTGGATTCTTTTGGTTTCTAGATGCAACAATGAATTTATTTACAGTGCCTTATACTAACAATGATGCCAGCAAGATACTTAAGAAAAACCACCCTAAATTGTAGAAATTATAGAATGCAATCAAAATATTGTGTCTGTCCACTTACTTTAGTTATTTTTTCTTCATTGCATAAGAAACTAATACTGCTGACTGTAATTCATTAATGCTTTACACATCAGCAGTCAAAGAGGCTTAAATGTCTCCTTTCACTAAAAGTTAGCCCTTAAATATATCATGGGATAGATGTGTCTCCATTTCCCAGTGTCACTGATTCAAGACACAGCGTAACGAGTCAGTGTGTAATACACTGTTGTACCTGCCTCAGAAATATTTGTAGGACATTCTAAAAACATCTTTAGCAACACAGTGTTGCAGTCAGGGGCTCCATACATCAAACCCATGTTTATGCAGTAACCCATAAGGTTACTTCTTTGGAAAGTCCTTACCAAGGTGTAGTCCATGGCAACAATATGATGACTTTCATTTATCAGGAGCAGTGTAAAACCCAAGCACTGTACTAAATAAAGAGGAAATGTATAAGAAGTCCTGCAGGGTTTTACCTTTCATTACAGGGGAGTTCCACTGTAGTGGAGTGTTGTGGTCTGTAGTTTCTGCATTGCCATGGCAAGCTGCAAACCTTCCCGGACAGCGCTGCGGGGCTGCCTTGGGGAGAGCGGCTGTGCCGCTTCCCGCAGCCCTTCCGGGCTGCCCTGCGCTCATGCTCCGGCTGTCGGCTCCACAACACGGTGACAGTAAAGGAGGTGAGAAGGCTCCCTGCATGGGGACCCCAGAAGAACTTTATTCCCATGGTGACAGGCAGGTTCCCAGAGGCAGAGAGCCAACATGGCACGGAGTCTGGGGTTTTATATGGGGACAAGGGGGGCAGAGAGAGCACATGGACTAATGGTCTCAGGGCACAGGGGCGGTACCTGGGCGGAGCTGGGGTATTGGGACCAACAGAGAAAATCCGAGGGAATGGTCAGGACTAGGGGCGGGGAAGGGAGAACAATGTGGGAATGGCAGACATTTAGTAAGAAAAGGAGTGGGGAAATACAGCACTACGGTGGAGTTTATGGACTTGTGACTTTACAGAGTATGCCTTTGATTTCTTATTTTTTATCTATATCTATTCCATCAATTGCTTTAATTTACTCTCTGGGCAGGCTGAAAGTTATTCTGTCTAAGTTTTCAGTCCTTGCAAGCAATGCAGGGCAATATTCATCACAGAGAATAGCTATGTCTGGCAGCACTTTTTGGGATCTTGTGCCTGTCTATATATGTGTGCCCCCTCAGCCAGTATTTCTTGGGGGTGAGGGATTATTTTTGACACTATGCAAAAAAGAAGGTAATAGTGGTCAGAGGCCGTTTTACATTTTTACAAGTCTTGATGTATTGTTCATAAGTATGCTGTAAATATTGAACATTACAAAGGTCCAGTTTAATCAATGTACAAATTGCAATGAATAGCAAATCTATAGGCAAAAAAATAATTTGATGTCACTGCACAAATATAACCTGAGGTTTTTCAGAAATGGTATCACAACAAAGAGCTAGAGTTTCCTACTGGATTCCTTTAAAACCTAAGCTAGCTGGACAGGGAGTAATAGGGAAACCACGCACACTGTGCCTCAGTTCCTTTTCTTCCTCTTGTCCTCTGTATTGGGAAATCAACCACATCTTTTGTAGTCACTAAGTTCACTGTGCATATGGAAAGGTGAAAGGCAAGGCATGAGAAGAAGGGTGCATTTCTCAGTGTGGACACACATTCTTGATCTGAGCCTGATAGACTCCTACTGCCTCATATGTGTAACAACCAGAAGACCAGGTGCCCTGGCTCTCCCTCTCCTGGCTTTAGACTGCCCAGAGAATGGCCACCTGCAGCTCTCTCCTTCCATTTAATAAGCAAGGGTTAAATTACGTACTCAGGAAGTAAGAAGACTGGGCATATAGATGTCTCACAGCCATCAGAAACACTGCTTTTTCCATTTCCCTGGGAAATGTCAAGACATGACTAGAAATGTCCTTTAAAAGTTCTCTGACCATCATGCTGTGATTCAGCTGGGATGTTTGGTTCTCCATCTGGGGCTGTGACCCCTGAGATAGGCATGGAAAAGTGATGGAGCTGTAAAGAGAAGGTAAAATGCAGGAAGGAGCCCAGCACTCTGAGCTCTTTGCTGTCATGCTGCAGAGAGAGAAAATACAAATGTGTTTCAGAAAGGAACAGCCTAATTCATCAGAAGGCAAACACAGGAACAGCTTCACCTTGCTCAGAAAGTCTTCAAATCTGATTTCTGGGAGAAGATGCATGGATATGCATCTTAGGATAGGTGGATAGAAGGGTATTTCTGTATTTATATTCTTTATCATGCTTTTCCCAGGTCTTGGATTCAGAACAAAGTGTTGGGTTATGTGCCCCCCAGGTTTGAACCACAAGAGCTCTTCTAATGGCCCTTCTTCTGCAGGAGAGGTGGCTCCAACTCCCAATCTTCTTTATGTGTTTTATATTAAGTAGTTATTGACAGAAGGGAGTGGAGGATATCAAACAGCAGAAATAATACTATAATCAAGATTAACCTCATGTAAGAGCTGGAAATATGCACAAGAGAAACAACTATGGATGAGGGGAGTCAGTTCACACTCAGCTCTCTAGGAGATCTTAATGGTCTGTGTGTCCTTTGAAATATGCCAATACATGCCAGTTTGGCTGCTGCAGGTCTGTGCTGCACATTTCTCACAGGGAACAGAGGACAACATTCATTTCACATAGACTGCTTAACAGCTGACAGATGATAATGACTTCATGTCACAGGTGACCCAAAGGTGAAGGTCTCCATATCTCATTACGCAGCCCCTTAGCTGCCCAGTAATCCCAAGTACTTTTTGTCAGGTCCACACTTTTATGTGTGGAAAGAAAGCACTCAGTCATGTGCACTATTTCTCTCCCTTTGCCAGATCCTTCCTTCAGGATGGGAAGCCCCTCAGGCTTTTCAGGACTGAGATACCATATTTGGAAGGCTATTTTCATCAGCTTGTAAAGCTTGAAACAAGCATCACTACTCCCAATCACACAGAGCTCTAATTGAAACTGTTCCCAGTAGCTCTGTATCTACATATACACATCCTGATTATGACAAAGCTCATGAATAATCACTGGTATGAACTTGTTCCTCATTGTCACAAGTTCAGGAAAGCAATGGGGATCCAATGGCATCACCCGATCCCTCTGCAGGGCAAAGATGACAAAGTTCCTATCTTCTAAAAATAATTACATAGCCCAGTGTGAATTTGTGCTGCAAAGGACACCAGGATGACTCACAAGCACAGAGATTATGAAAATGTATTCATGCTGCAGCATTAGGATTAGGACAGAGTGAAGTTGTAAATATTCAGCTCCACTTCAGGTTTCACCTCAGCTCTTCAAATTTCTGGCTAACTCCATTTGCAGAATTAACTCGGCATTGTTGTTTCCTTAAGCACCAAAAAATACTCCTTTCTAAAAGCTTTTAAATGTGATGCAGCAAATTCTGCTGTTTTAGGTGCTGTGCTCTCCCTCCCTTGTTAACATACGTGGTTTTCAAAGGAAGAGAATATGTAGGCAATTTCTCTTTTCTCACCCTATGAATCTAAAATGAGATGGTTTTGTTGTCTTTCTTTATCCACACTGTAATTGCAATTCCTGGTCTATTTCTAGAAAGCACCTCTCTGGAGATCCACACACAATCACAATATATTGGAATATTTCAATGCTTTTGTTTTCTTCATGGCTCTTGTAATGCTTTCTTTCATATTCCTGATCCTTACTGGCACATACAGGAGTACCTCCACTGAAGTCAATGAAATGTCATTTATTTTTCGCCTGCTGAGGATTTGATCTGAGACCTTTAGCTTTATCTATATTGTACCACAGATGAACAGTTTATTGTATATTTTGATCTCTTGAAGAACAAAAATACGTGTAGTTGTATGTGTAAACTTCTTATTAAACAGTCATGTAAAACTTATGACTGTTATTATACAATATAAAGGGAGTATAAATGATGCTAAGAAGATTATTTTCAATATCCTTAATTGACAAAACTAGTGGAAGGTATAGAGTGAAATTTTGTCTCAAGATAGGATGGAGATCAAGATCAGTAACATCCATGGTACTTTACAAGAAAACTGAGGTTCTTTCTATTGGTTATTTCGATCTTCCATATAAACATTTAAAAGCATCAGCAGATTGAATTTAGGTTGATCTGGTCAAATTTGGTCTGTGTGTTTTAAGAGAAATTTGGATTTTTCTGTTATCAGTAGAAATGAATGCTTTGGAAACATTGCTATAACAATAAGCTTCCTACCCTGACAGTTATATTTAGGAAAAAGGTTGATTTCAGTTGCAAGATACAGCATTTTTTTCAACATACAGATATTTTTACCTGCGCATTATACAGTTATGGTTTTGTATTTTTTTTTCATTCTAAGTCGTGAGTCTATAGAAATGTTTTTATTTAATCAGTTTTAATGCCTAAAACTGATATGTGATAGGAAAAAAGCATATGTTCATCAATATATACATATATATATGCATATATATATAAAAATTCAAAAAGTTACTCTGGTCTCTTTCAGTGGTACTAACTCCAAAACGAAATGCTTTCAATCGCAATTGTTTTCCTTGACAGCTTTGATTTAAATGACTACACAATTCAGAGTGTCCTAGTGCTTCTGTATTCTATTTTCCAAGAAACTGTTCTGCCAAAAATTTTAGACCAAGTGTATTCAAGCTGCAGAAGAGGTAGCTGAGAAATATGACTGGAATAATATAAAAAGATTAGTTTTTGGTCCCATGAAGACAACCAGGCAGTGGAGCAGGCTGTCCAGAGAGGCTGTGAAATTCCCATCCCTGGAGACTATGAAGATTTGACTGATCTCACAGCTGCCCAGCTTTGGGCAAGAGTTTGCACTGCAGACCTCCTGTGGTCCCTTCGAGCCCGGGCTGTCCTACTATCCTCCAGTCCTAGGAAAGGTCAGTTATGCTGTAGAGCTACCAATGCTTTCCAGTATAACCAAGGTGTTAATGTGGTACAGATCAATTTTTTTAAAATTTTTGATCATTCACATAATGTTGTTTCTTTACTGGAGTCACCAGTTGGCACTGCTTTAACTGAATGGATATATTAATGACACTCTTCTGAGAAAGGTACAAACTCAAAGCAGCCACTACGAAGTCTTCTGGAAGCCATAAAAACTACAAACTCCAATCCAGAAATTCTAGCAGACTCATGAATTATCATGAAGAGTGTGATCTGTATGATCTATAACTTTTTTATTATTATTTTTGAAGGGTCAGAAAGAAAACAAGAATGTAGATATCCCATTACGGGAGAAAGAACAGACAGGCTCAGGAGTTACTGGCCTGATACAGTTGTCATTAAATCATGTGCTTCACATCTGTAGATCAATCTCTAATAATGTAGCCTTCCAAAGTCAGGCTCACTACCAGGATTGTAATACTAAATATGAACCATCGTAAAGAAATACCACATATTTATTATTTTCAGCTTCAAAACTGCCTGGCTATTTTGTGCTCTGTCTTATCTAATATTTATAAAAACATCACATGAACACCTAGAAATTATTTAATATGATCTTAGTAACAGTCTAGGATGCTCCAGTTCAATGAGCTTTGCAGCATTATAATCTGTACGAAATGTTTTGTGCAAAAAAATACAAAACAATAACTACTGAAGTTTGTGTAAAAGTTTTGTGTTATCCCCACAATCATGGTTCTATTATGCTCAGTGCTTTAAACACACACACACGCACACACACATACACATAAATTCTTCATGCCTCAAGGATTAGTGACTACAGGGCAGACCATCAGAGTGATCTGGGTAGGTACAAATGCATAATACTGCCCACTGCAAATTTCAGAAGGAAAGAAAGCTGGAAAGCACCACTTCTGGCTTCAGACCTCTAAACTGTCTTGCTAAACTAGTTTTCTAGACTACTCTCCTTCAACTGGCAGGAAATATATAGGCACCTCTCAAGGCAGACTCACTGCATCCTTAAACAAGTAGCATGAATCACTTTCTGCAGCACCCATCATGTGAACAGGTATTTAAATTCTGAAGCCAGATGCAGACATTTCTCATGATTTTGAGGGAAGATATTAAAGTGAATTTTTAATCAAAATCTCCTGTTTTTTTATATAATACAAACAAATTGTAATATTAAATTCTTAAATAACAGCAGAAATAATTCCCCTTTCATATCCTTTCCCCTTTTTCTTTATTCTTTTGTGAAATTTTTTAATAGCAGAAATGAAATGATGTTTTTAGATTGGAGTCTATTTCATTTTTTTCTGCCTAGCTTTTGGAATTGTCTACAGTTTTAAATTTTCCAGAAGTATAATATTTTGAAATGTATTATTGAACTTTATAACAGTGTCCACAAGTATTCCTGGAGCATAACAATTTCCAAAAAGAAGAGAGTAAGGGAAGATAGAGAAAGAAGTCGGAGGGAAAGGGGCAGATTATTCCCACAGACAAAAATGATGAAATACTACTCATTCCATTTTGATACACTAAGAAAAAAGAAGAGGATAAGTTTAAAAAAACAAAAAATTTTTAGCTTCAGACCTTATAATTTCATATGAAACTCAGAATAAACTTTATTTATTTAGGTCTGTGTCTCCAGTTCACAACCAGAACTGATTCATCAACTTTTTTAAAAATTATTTTTAAATTTACTGTTTATAGCTAATATGAGATACTTGTAAGAATTTCCAAAGATAGTAAAGAATTTTCCCATCCAAATGCCAGGCAATTCAAAGAGACGTGTGAGACCTTCTCTGGCCAAACACAGGCCACTGACAGGCTGCCAGCAGACCTTTGGTGCAAAACTAACCATGCAGAAAAGACCAGGAGAGCAGACGGGGCTCATGCAGCTATTGATCTACAGCCAGCAACTCTTGTGTTTGACAAGGTTCTCTGCAGCTAAATAAGCCATGATCAGAGCATTTAAGTAGATATTTAGATTAAGGCATTGGCCCCAGCATTAACAAGGTTGTCTTAAGGTTAAATTCAAGTCGTCACCACCACTTGCTGTTTTAGCAAGTGCTGTGTAATACCCTAAATAATCAGGCACTGAGTGGATAAGATGGTGTTCAAAGCCACAACCTAGAGTTAAAAATTGAAAGGATAAATCTCCAAGAAAAGAGCTGAGCATAATTGTATGTAATGTATAATGGGCTTTCTGCAATGAGTATAAGCAATTTTGAAGACTGGATAAACCAGGGAAATGGCAGTATGGGGGACAATATATCATCTCAAGCACTACAAGGTCCTCTGTGATTTGAAGTGATTGCGAATGAGGTGTCTCTGATATGTTTTGTCTTTTTTAGTTTTAAATCTGTGTTCACTCCCACTGTTAAGCAAAGGCAAATGCTGATATTTGCAGTGCAGGGTGTTCTCACAGAATGTAAAGGGCAGCTGAGGTAAACCACTACACAAATTATTTGTTGAAAATTTCTCGGCTACAGCATTTGTTTTAAATGTGTGTCCTACTCCTTTCACCTCAGAGCAGACTGAATGTTCATCGGTGTACTGCTTATTGATCTTGTGCTCGTACACCAAACCAAAGCACTGTATTATCAGAGAACTTTATCTCGCCTTTACTGTGATTATAACACACTTTGCAAAGTCCATGTCTCGTAAGAGGCTGTAATGCTTTAAGGCACTGTAATGATCAGGGAAATCATATAAACAAAGCACCTAGGAGCTGTGGAATTGAGAACATTTACAAAGAACTAAGCTTAAAAATACATTTTGGTCATCACAAAAAACCTCTTAGCATTGTGGTTTTTATTTCTCTGAATAGAAGTAATAAAATGTCAGATCTGTTTAAGTAAAGCATATTTTAATACCATAGTCCACTGAGCTCCATAACACCATCTTGATATGATTTCTCATGTTACACATTCAGTAATCACCCAGTTTGTTCTGGTGGGTAATAGAAATAGTATTTATGGGTGAGAAAGGCTGCAAACAACTCCTGTCCTTGAGAAGCCATTCACTGTACTTGCATTCCTCATACACTATCCTCTGTCATATTCAAGAAGCTTCTCATAGTTACAATAGCTTCAATTGTAGCTTCAGTTCCAGGGGTAAAAAAGCCTTCCTTTTTCAAACAGAAAATGCACCATATCTATGTATTGCTGAATAACTTCCAGAAAACATTTTGCTGAGCAGTTCTGGGTCATGAGTGCACGGCCACATCCTCAGTATTGGAAAAAGATGCAAGAGATGGTTAAAGGATTGGGAAAATATGATATAGGGACAGTTGCCTAGGGTTTAAGTATAATAGTAGTTGGTACAGAGAAATAAATCAGATAATGGTTCCACGAGAGATTGTGTCTATCTGTGTGACACCACTGCAAAAAGGCATTTAAAAATATTTGGCCTAGCAGGCTCTCTCCTGCCATGGAATAAAATTCTTCAGTCAAGATCTCACATCCATGAAAATCTTGGCTATTTTACCTTTCTCATTTTTTCCTCAATCCGGATACCCCTTTGACATGTTGCTAAACCTCTATTTTCCTTGATTTGGGGTAAAAGGAAATGAAACCTAGAAGGAGTAAGATATTGCTCAAGAATATTAGGAGACAGCATGGCAGAAGGAAGAAAGCTGAATAGTAGCAAATTGGGTAGATAAATTGCAAGTCAAACATAGCTGATGAATCATGGTGCAAAAGTATTTGTAACTTGATACCTATGAGAAAAGAGAGGTATTGCTCATTATCTCATCTTTCTAGCACAGTGTTAGGATGCTGTCTTTGCAGAAGCTGAATATTTTTCAGGAATTTGCAAGCTGGATCATATGCTCTTTATGAAAAAGATAAATGAATAAGATGTAATTGATTTACACATTCTTTTGAAAATGTGCTTTTCATTCTGTTGTATGGTCTCTGCTCCTCCTTCCCAATCAAACAAAGCTCTTCTGTGACTGGTTAATATTCAGTGGATAGAGGTTTGGATAAGTCATGCCCTCTGCATATTGACATACTAGAGAGAGGGTAATGCTAATACCCCAGAAAGTGTCTTGCCTTTGCTTTTCCAGGATTTCCTTCTATTAAATTTAGTTGTTTTGAGAAACCCCAAGGACTGCAGGTACTTCTACAAATGGGAAATATACACAAAATACACCTTTTATTTTCATTGTACAAAATGAGACACCTGTATAGAAAATCAAATGGTGTAAATTGGTCTCAAAAAGACATACCCTGATGGAGGCACGGCCACTACGTACCAACCAGTAGATCCATGTGTCCATCCAGAATCCTGGATAGAATCCTCAGAACACAAGTGCACGGGGTTTTGTTTGAAAAAAATTCAGAACTGAGAGTTTTACACTTCTAATATTACTGAAAACTCCTTTCAGAGAGCTACTTATAAAACAGGCAAGGTCAGATAAGCCTAAAGCAAGCAGCTGAATACCCCAGCTGTAGAAATCCTGCAGCCATCCCTTATACAGCAAGTTCCATTAAAATACAGATTATATCAGAGAAGAGATGTAGCTTTGTACTTCAAAACCTGCCTATTGTGTAAAAGGCATTAGGATTATATCAGTCTAGCTGCGGGTTTTATGGCAGTTTAGATGACGGCAAATTATTAATGTAGAAGTACCTGTTTTATCGAGAATATCACTTTGCTTTTTTGTCTGATTTTCATCGTGTGCCATATGTACAGCAGTTGATCAAAGGCTGTGAAGGCATTATCTCTTGCCTCACTTATCATTTCTGAGAAAAGATGAGAAGAAGGAAATAGGAGGGACAGAAGATGATGATCAGAAATAGAAAGTTTCAAAGTAGATCAAATAAGACTGTTGTTAATAGTTTCCCTTTAATGAAAGGCATCATTAATCAGCTGTAATGGTGACTAAGAGTGTTGGTAAAACAGTAAATAAGCTGAAGAAAGCAGTCTCCAAGAATAAATGTATACTGCACTGCAGTAGACATGCCTCTCATTAGTTTAACTCAAATGTCACTAGTTAATGGGGAAAGCGATTGAGCAGCGTCCTACGTGGTGACACTGTGGTTTCTTCATCAGCCTCTCCCTGGGCACCTGACCAGTGCACCTGTGCAACATGACAGCAGCAGATATGCATTTATGAGTACTTTGAAGACTGTAACCAAAAACAAACCAAACAACAAAAAAAGGCCCAAACCCACAAAAAACCCAACCAAACAACTACCAAAAACCAAACAAAACACTCCAAAAAAGATTAGTAGGGTGTTACATGGAGCTCTTTTACTGCCTCTGCAGAAAAAATTGCCTTGCTTGAAGCCCCACCACAAGGATTTACACTGCAGCACAGCTAAGGAACAGCTGGGAGACAGGCAGATCGACAGCATCAGTGGTGTTGGTGCAGTGCCTGCATGAGTCACAGCACCTATGCCTGGCCCCAGACTGAAGAAACACACAGCACAGTCACTCCCTGCCTGCAGCAACCTGCCCCTCCCCACCACCCAAAACCTGTGCACCTGGCTGACTTGGGACCTCTCGCCAAGGGAAGACTCTTGAGCCAGGGCTCTTTAAGTAGAGAAACTGGCTTATCTCTTCAAAAGCTCCTTTGGAAAGTTCCTACGAAAGCCTCCCCTTCACCCTCAGGGTGTCATACACATGTAATGGTAGTAAAGGTGTTGTATCATTCTCCTCTGCTGCTTGCAGAGTCAGAGCACAGAGCTGATAATAACCTGTCCTGTGGCTCCTGTGTAGGCCAGTGCAGTGGGCAGGAGCTGAAACAGAGACACACCAAGAGAGTAGAGTCAACATCTGGAAAAGTACCTAAACTAGACCAGGAACCAGAAAGATTTTATAGCTGTACCAAGTTTGCTGCTGCCAAAGTCAAGAACAGGACCAAGGGGAGTCATCCTACAGCTCTATTTTACATCTGTCTCCCATATCTGCAACATGAAAAAAGCTCATGTTAATTGTTAAAGAAATTATCTTTTAAACATTATTGAGAAGATTAAATGGAGACATTTTGCATTTATTTGAATATTAAAATAAGAGATATTCCATCCAGATGAATCTAGTAGTCTGAAAACTTTAGGCGGTGCAACAGTAAGAAACCCCCAATATCAAATATTCAGCTATAAAATCAAGATTTTATTACATTCAGCCATCAATATTACATTTTAATATACAGTGAGAGTTGAAAGGCAACTGATGTGAATAGAATTGTTCTGGGAAAGCAAACTTAAAACTGTTTGGGCAGAGGTAATAAGGTGATAGGTGTTTTTCACCCAAACACGTGTGCTTATTGAGAGGCAGAAGTAAGTTCTAGGAAGCATAAGAGGTTAAAAAAAAAAAACCAAATTGGTGAGTGCTGATAAATTAGGCTTTGCCTTAATTATTAAATGACTAGGTTCGCTCCACTATTACACTTTTTCAGAATTTTTTCTCACATAGGAGAAGAACCCTTTACTAAGGAGGATTAAGTCCTCAGATTTAGGTAATTCCTCTTGCTTTGCTTGTTGCTACTGGAACTTCAGTGAATTCACACCAACTCCTCTGAAATCACTATTTTGTGAATGTAAGGGAAGCAGGAAAAGACTTCGACACAGTAGCTGACAGGCATCATCTAGAACCTTTTACTCCCTTCCTTTAACCACAGAATTTGCTTATAGCAATACAGAAGCTGAAGGACAAAAAGTGTATTTAGATCAAAACTCAGCATTAATGAATAAAGGAAAGAATATAGAAAAAGCACAGGCACACACAGATACTCTCCCTAATGTATTCTCTCAGCTGTCAGAAATCTTAGTATCCTAAGCCAGTTATTGTATTTTCCTCTGTGTTTAACAGCCTTTAAGGATCTTTTTATTTCCCATTAATTCCATGAATTGCCTTTTGCATCCATTTATACTTTTAACATCCACAATATTCTGTGGTAAAAAGGCAAATACTTCCCCAGACAGGCTGAAATTATGCAAGCATTAGAAGACAGCTAGTGAAACTATGAGAAACCGTAAATTATTTTTCCATGTTTGCTTTTTTTCTGTCCTTTGCACAGTTTTGTAGTTTCCTTCATTAACTCCTTTTCCAAGTTTGGACATGCCAATCCAGTTTATCCTTGCAAGAAGGCAGGAACTCTTATTAGAAGAGCTTGATGCTCTTACGTAATATTTGCCATTTTGCTATTTCCCTAGAGGTGTCTAGGGAAAATGGGATTATCCAGTTGTATTAATTTTGCTCTATGAATTATTTCATTTTAATATTCCCTTTATTCCCTTCATATCTGTCTCTTTTTTTTTTTTTTTTTTTTTTTCTCTTTTAAAGAAGATGAAAGTACAGGCTGAGAGATTTGGGGCGGTTCAGCCTGGAGAAGAGAAGGCTATGGGGAAACCTTAAAGCACATTCCAGTACCTAAAGGGAGCCTACAAGGGAGATGGAGAAGGGCTTTTACAAGAGCATGTAGTGATAGGACAAGGGGGAATAGCTTCAAACTGGAAGAAGCAGGTTTAAATAAGGTATTAGGAAGAAATTCTTTACTGTGAGGATGGTAAGGCACTGGAACAGGTTTCCCAGAGAAGTTATAGATGCTTTATCCTTGGAAGTGTCCAAGTTGGATGGGGCTTTGAGCAATTTGGTCAGGTGGAAGGTGTACCTGCCCATGGCAGGATTGGAATGGAATGAACTTTGTCTCTTCCAATCCAAACCATTCTAGGTTTCTATGATTCTGTGAAAGTGAGAAGGGTAATTTGTTATCCCAGACCTCTGCAGCTGCCTGCCCCACCTCTGGGTGCCTGTGCTTCAGCAGGGACCTTGTTGGTGCAGTGAGAAGGTCCAAGCCTCAAACAGCTCACAAAGCAACATTTCTACTCAGTGCTTTATATTAATAATCTTCAGCACCTCATTATCAAATTACTCAGCTACTTTTTAAAAACACTTTTAGATAAGAGCCAAGGAAGAGGCAGTTCTAGCTGCCTTTACAGATATTTCTGATTACTCACCAAGTTTTCCTATGAGAACAAGCTCTGCTAGAACAGTGAAGTGGCTGAAATTCAGTCATTCCATGTGCCAAAGGAAAAATGTACCCTTTCACCTCCAACACTAGGGAACAGTTGGTTTTCACAGAGAACACGCAAAAAGTCATGTCCCGCTGATTTGGTTTACTAACTGTGGAACTAAAAATATTCTTTTTGGCCTGTCAGAACAGCTGATCTTGTAATTCACTTCAAAATCCAAGTGACTTGCACAAAAAATGAATGTACACTGAATAAGTGAAGAAAATATCTGACTGAGCTGCAGCTGGAGAATATGGCTTGCTCCTGCTGTCTTTTCCTGCACATTTGAAAGGAGAAGTCTGCTGATATTTACAATTGGAACCATATTTTTGCAATGTGCTAAGGCTAAATGCAGGTAGCAAATGAGAGCTTCTGCCTGCACACAGGACAATTGTTGGCCTGTTGATATCTGCACTCAGACACTAAGGTAAACTGCTGGCACCCAGATATCTGTCTTTATCTGGATGCATATTTTCTCTCATGTACTCTGGATTAAAACCCTGAAGAAAGTTTTAACAACATGTCAAATAGGAGGAGTTATTACCCTACCTTGAAAAGAAGACTTGAATTTTTTAACTCTTTTGTGTCTTTGCCATTTAGAACTGGTAGTGAGCCCAAATAATAACCCCAACTGCAAATCTTAACTAAGTAGCATAGATCTAAAGCCTGTCTAAAGCCTGACAAACTGAGTTGGTAAGCACTCCAACAGGGTCAGGAGTAGGGAAGTTGCTAAAAGTATCATCTAAAGCATCAGAAATTGTACTATTTCCGTGCCATTTTATTCTAGGTTTTTCCATTTTCTTCAGCTGTGCTATACACTGGACCAACAGGCTGCTTTGAGAGCCATTAAGAAAGAGAGGAGTTAAAACTACAAAGCCCAGAGTCTGAAACCTAAATTGCTTCAATAACAGCTGTTGATAAATGTAATAGGGAAATATCCTAGAGACGAGTTACCCAACAACATGCAATAAACAAAACGTGTGGATTTTGCTGTCAGAGGCTAAGACATAGCCATCCTCCCTATGATTAATCCGTGTTTGCACTTCAGTCAGGAGA
This sequence comes from Platysteira castanea, assembly GCA_013397175.1. Lineage (NCBI taxonomy): Eukaryota > Metazoa > Chordata > Aves > Passeriformes > Platysteira > Platysteira castanea. Next base: position 318,971 of record VYXC01006597.1, read on the forward strand.
TCCTTCTCTTTCTGTCCATTTTTGGACTGCTCCAGTGCAGTCAGCAGCACATCAGAGTCTGTCAGGAAAGATCAGCCTGCACTGTGAAGCACCCAGCTCTACAACATTCATCTCCACTTAGTTCTTGTAATGAAACAGTCTTGGGTTTTGTTTAATTTGGTAGAATTCAAATCTAGCACTGTCGTCTGCCAGAGATAGATCCCAAAGTGTAACATTTCCATTTAAGCACTTTAAATGCCACCTACAGACTTATCTAGATGCTTGCCTGTTGTTTTTGTTTGGTTTTCTTTTTACTGTTTAGAAGGAGAGGAATGCTTAGCTCTATCAGTTTATGGTAGCAGAGAGGAAGAGGCACAGTGCCAAAATATTTTGAATCACATCACCATCATGAGCTCTGCTATCTCAGAAGGGAAAAAATATTAATGTTGCCTGCAGGTGGGCAAAATTCAATGCTGCCAAGAAAAATGCAAGCAAAACTGCCTTTACCTCTAAGAAAAGTGTCTCCAGCTGCTGCATTATGGTACCAAACAAGTTCCACATGTCAGATGAGGAATGCAGTGTGGTGCTGAAAAAAAAAGAAATGGCAGGCACCACCTGTATTATAAATTCAGCAGTTGCCTAGAGAGTTGCTGCCATTGAAAGCAGATTGCTTCTCTTCTATTAATAAGGAAACTTGACAAGATTGAAAATGGCTTGAAGGAGCTGCCATTAGAGAAGTTTACATTTCACGGCATCTCCCAGCAAAGAGAATGCAGCACTGAAACATGTAGGTATTCACCACCCTGTGACTGCCAAAAATTTCCAGTAAATGGACCTAGTTCCTGAAGAGAAAAGGGCTGGGGCAGTAGCAAATCTACAAATTTTTAAAGCAATATTAGGTGCTGTTTGTTTTCCCTTCTTATAAAGACTTCAGAGCGGGTCTGTTGGTAAATAAGGGGATCAAATGTACACTGGACAACTCTGTATGCAGCAGCCTTGAAATCCGTTCTGTGAAATCGGGAAAGTCTTGTTCTGTGGCTCTGCTGCCAGCACATGTAAGACCTTCCAAGGCAAGGCCCACCTGTCTGTGTCCATGTTCCTCTAGCCAATAGGAAGTGGCGTGAAATGAGAGAAGAATTAAAAGGATAGGTAAGGAAATCTGCAGCAACCACAAGACGTGGCATTGTGCATTGGTAGATATATATTTGCTTGGGATGTGAGGGAAGAGAAGGGTGCTGATGTCATGTTCAATGGATTCTGTGGCTTTCATCTGCCTGGGCTGCCTGCCTGGGTGCCGCTGCCTTCTCCCTGCACAGTGTGCCATGAAAGAGAATGAACTTCTGCAGAGTGGCATGGAGGTGAATATGCCAAGCAGCTCATTAGCACAATGCTGGTGCATTGCTCATTGTTAAGATGCCAATTCCCATTTTCAGCCTGGAGGGTATGCAAAGGGCAGGTAAACAGTTAATGAGCACAGTTCTTTGAATTGAGCAGCTGAATCTGTGCTGAACTTTTAAATCTTTTATAGCTGTGATATTTCAGAGTCCTAAAAATGAATCAGAACATCTGACAGGTATGCCATGAAGTTCCATATACACACTGTGCCAAGATTTAGCACTGAGAATTTACCTTCTGATATGCTGACAAAGGAAAAATGTTTTATGCAGAGGTTTGTGGGCTGTTTTGCACCCAAAAGAAAATGGTAAAATTGAGCTTTTTACTGTTTATTTTCTCACATAGAAAAATTCCATTGAAATACATGAGAGGTTTCCCAGTATTACCACAAGCAAAAGGTTACTTCATCAATAAAATAATGTTGGTGCTCAAGGCTTAATATATTCATTACTGATGAGGTAGTGCTCAAGGTCAATATTGAAATACAGTCAGCAGTGTCCCAAATGTTAAACTAATCCTCTATCCTACATTGCCCAGTCCATCTCCAAGCCTTTCCCTCTCTGAACAAATAGGCAACACTTAACAAGCCTGAGCAATAGCTACAATTGAAATGTAGCCCCTTTGCTGCATCTATTTACCATCCTGCAGTAAAACTGCACACTTTTGTTGATCAGAAATACAGAAAAAGAAGTAGCAAATTTTCCAAGGAAATCCTTATTTTCCAGAGCCCAGGAAAAGTGAGAACCATAGAATCAGAGAATATGCTGAGTTGGAAGGCACATATTAGGACCATCGAGTCCAAATCCTGGCCCTGCACAGGACACCCTGAGGGTCACACCATGTGCCTGAGTGATCAGTACTTGCCCATCCACTTCCTCTCATGAGAAAGTTGTAACTGCAATGAGGTCTCTTCTCAGTCTCCTCGTCTTCAGACTGATCTGACCGAGTGATCTCAGTTGCTCCACATAACGTTTCCCCTCCAGACCCCCACCATCCTCATGGCCCTCCCCTGAACACTCTCCAACAGTTTAATATGTAATTCATTTTGATATAAAGGAATTTTTGTGATGTGGGATTGAGAAATACTCAATCTCATCTAGACACTTTCTGCTGCACCTCAATCCCTATTGCTGCAGTATGAGATCCTCTTTCCTTCAGTGGACAGAGATATTCTGACTCTGAAGCAGACATTTCTGTTCAAATCCATATTTATAAGAAGTCTCCAAAAGAGAAAATAAAAGAAAAAAAAAAAAGTAGACATTCACAACAAAATTCTGGCAAAGAGAAAATAAATATTTCTGCCCCCTCCTTGATTTGAGTAAATGTACACAGAGAAGCAATTAAAAAAGGCTTAACTTAAATTGGTTTTCCAGATGAACAATGGTTTGAATAGCAGTGATTGCATATATAACATTTATCCCTTGGGTTAATGATACTCTCTTCCAATTTTCCTTAATCCCATTACAAAGTCAATAAATATTTCTTTTTTCCTAACACTATTCTCCAGCATTGTTTAGAAAAAGGGGGAGGAAAGGAGAGG
>VYXC01006597.1:322048-392264 GCA_013397175.1 Platysteira castanea
GGAGAGGAGAGGAGAGGAGAGACTAAATTTAGAATTTGAGTTTGCGGAAGCTGGAAAATCTTTGTATTAAAATTGCTCATCTGATCTCAAACTTCTCTCAGTAGCATTTCAGCAGTTGACTCCAAGTGTCAGAGCCCACACGATGTGTTGCACCTCACTGAGGGACTCTTGGCATTAAGGACTTAACAATATATAGCAAAAACTTCCAGTAGTGTCCCCTGTATCTACCACCAGGCAAATGTGCTCACAGGCAGAGCTGCTACAGCTCTCAGATGTTGGTGGCCTGCCACTGTATTGTATTATAAACTACTTTGAAATCTTCTCCTAAAGATTTCCAGATTCTCATTTTTCAGCTACCCATCTTTGAATTATGACAGAAGGAAGGTCCTGGTCATTAGGTGCTTTTCTTTAACTATATCTACAATTTGCATATATACGTGTGAATTATCTTGTTGACTATATATATATATATATATATAAATACATGTAGCAGTTCTTTTCAAAGCTACTTACTAATACACTAATTATGTAAATTTTTTAATCAGGTGAATTTATAGCCGTAATTACAGCACATAATCCATCCCTGAGACAACTTAATGGTTTGGACAGAAAAAAAACCTGTCTGAGCTCTTTCATCTTAAAGATCTTAATGTCTTTTGTTGTTCCCATTGCATTTTGTGCATTTAGAAAATGTCTATCCAAAACAGCACAGTCAACTTTTTGCACATTTTTTAGAGAATATCTCTGTTAAAATACCATCAGAACACAATCTGGTTTTGTTATGCCCATTGACAATCAACAATGCTTTTTTTATTCATTGAACTGTGCTTATCAGCTGAACCACAAGTGGGAAGCACAGCAAATGCTTCAGAACAATGCCATCAGATACAGAAACTTTCGATTGCTCCTGTCCAACCAGCTCTTTATGAAAACTGCGGGTCACAAAAGATTAAAATCCTGCCTTGACTGGGTTCATATTTTAATAAAAAGGGGAAAGGGGGCAGGGAGCCTTGGGAGGATCAGAAGACAGATTAGCTGTCTACAGAAACACTAGTTAAGTATCATTAACTCCACTGAAGCTATTCATAGTTAAAGCCGAAAAATGCCCAAGTTGACATTCTTTACTCCCATGCTGTCGGGGGGGAGGTCAGAGACAAGATTTTCCACTTCATCTCCCAGTTTCCTTTTATGTACAGGCTCTCAGCAAAGTGCTCATGTTGCCACAACAGAGACCTTGAACCTTCAAAGCTATCTACGGAGACAGACCCTTATCCCTGATCAATATGGATCAGCAGAGAGGCAGAGACTATCCACGCATATCTGTTTGCAGGACTGGAACTTACGTTTTCAGTGACTGAATTTACTTTTCTAAAAGGGCAGAATGTCACTGCCAATTGGTGTCTGCAAAGTGAGCTAAAAATATCTCATTTTCATAGAACAATAAGAAAGGGGAGATGCTTTCATTGGAGAGCTAGTCATCACTGTGACAGAGAAAAGTCAGCTGTGCACCCATCCCTGAATCCTTTTCTGTGCCAGGAAGAAAGATCCACCTAAAGGCGGAGGAGGAGATTTTTCTCCAGGAGAGAAAGTTCTGCATTAGGTCCAGTCTGAATGAATACCAACATGCATGACCTAAAGGAGGAACAGCTACATTAGTTTATTTTTCACATAATGCTATGCAGTGATGAAGGACAAGAATATTTTTCAAGTCAGTGCATGAGCAAAGAGCAGCAAAATATAAATTTGCTTGAAAACGTGCCATCCATGAGAAGAATAGTTCATTCTGTAGGCACTGAAAAGGCAGAGTGGAAAATCGAAAGGCATGACCCTGATGGAAATTAACATTGGAAGGTGGAAGTTAGACGCTATTAAGATGCTTAAAGTAATTCTTAAGACCAAAGAGTCTTGGTTGAAATGCTTTCATCCACTCTTTCCTCAAATATTTTTTGAAAGGAAGACCTTAGCCTATCACCAGCCAGAGAAGCTGCCTTCAACAGAGATGCCTGCAGAACCAAAGGCAAGATTATGTTTTCAATTCAGCCCTGACACAAACTCCATCTTGCAGCCCAGCTATTTTTTTTTAGATGCTAAATATCATTTGTTTAGGGGTAACAATTTGTTCTTCTTACTGCACATATGCTTTTTGCCATGTGACACCTCACTCCTGTAAAACAATACATACTGATGCATAATGGCTTCTTTAGAATATCAGCATCATTTCTAGAAATTAGGGATTGAGGAGTTCATGATGTTCACTTGATGTTTTTTCTCTAAAGTCATTTGGTTTCCAAGTGTATGCTTCCACTTTGCATTCAAGGAAGATGTGTGTTTCGGTAAGGGTGCTGATAGAAGGATTGCTTCCCTCAGAGGAGTTACTGTATTAAATATGTATAGGCTGACTAAAGAAGATCCATAGGGAATATTAAAGTGTTTTAATAACTGGAGTGTAAGGACAAAGAAGAGGAAGCAATGTAGGTGCATATTAATGGCAAAACCAAAATGAAATAACATGATAAAACATCTTTGACATTTGCTTGTGACATGATGTTAATGCTAGACCTGAAGACAGCCAGCAGGGAAAAATTCTGCATGGGCTAAGAATCTTATGAAACTCCCTACCCACATAGCTATGTACATACTCCTCTCAATTTCTTTCTCTATATGTGTGTTTGCAGAACCAATATAAGATTCACAGACCTCTACCAAAACTCAGTTGTTTAGATGTGATTTATGGAACATCAGCAGCTGTGAATATAGCCTAATATGAAGCAAGCCAGAGCATGCCTCTGCTCTATCATTTATGCTGAAAGCCTGATAGTTGCAGGGAGGCAATGGAGTCAGTATCCACATAGTTAAGAATAAAATATAAATCAAATATGTTCATGTTGCCTGCACAGCAAGGCCACTCTTTGTGTTTTACTTCATGAAAAATCACTCAGTGTTGATTATAAATACTGCAGCATTGATTATCCAGAATACAGGCAAGAGGCAGGCCATTAAAGCTGAGAGGATGAGAACAAAACTCCTAAAAATGGTCAAAGACAGAAAACAATTATCTCTGCCCAGCTTGTGGGAACACAACATTGTGACATCATACATGAGTGGGACATGGGACTCAGCTGAGATAGTATTTCTGTTCTTATTACCTAGGAAGTAAATTCAGATTTTGTCCAGCTGCTATGTCAGATGGAGTTTGTTCAATCTGAACAAGGTGTGGGCAGGTCTGTCCCCTCTAATGCCTTTAGGAAAAGCATAAACAAAATTCTGGAGCATAGTCCTTGCAAAGTTCCCTTCTCTTTTCCTTCATGGGGATGGAAATTGCTGCCCTCTGCATACATACACACAGTCTCATCCATGAAGCAACCAGTGATCATTTGCCAGGTAACCTGGGTGCTGAAATCCCTGCCAGAAGACAGCCCATCCATCTCTTGTGCCCAGTGAAGGACTTTTGGGCCTAGGGTCAAGCCATCCATCGTTTCCAGAACTACATATCCTCTGATGTCTTAGCTTTCAAAGACAGGCAGCACTTAGAGGCCACTGATTCACTGTGGCCATAGAAGCTTTCTTACACACTTATTCTTCCATGATGGAGAGACACACATCTCTTTGGTAACTCTCTGTTGCTGGACCTACATCTCATGGTCATAAAAAGACTTCCTCAGCTTCCAAGCAGAAACAATAATGGTAAGAGTCAGCTAAACCCCCCAGCAAGGTCAGACCAAGCAGGAATACTACTGATTTTAATTTTATTTTAGGTATCACATACTGGAAATTTTCTTAATTTTTGTTCCTATCTTCATTATAATCAACCACAAACAACCTCCAGTAATCCCAGCTACACACTGATACGAAGTTTCCTTTACTGTCTTGTTGACTGTTCCCAGTACAGTGTATGTTAATCTCTTCAAAACAGGCCTTGAGCTCACTCAAGAGTATACAAAGGTTTAGGCTTTTTTCCTTAAGGGAGAAATGCAGAATATCTCCTTACAAGTAGAGATCAATCATTAAAGAAATTCTTTATTGGATTGTTCCTTCTTTATGATTAGCTTTCCTTTGAAATAAGCAAGGAATATCTCAGTTTGAGCTTCATTTCAGTGATTGTCTCACATTAAAACCACAGCTCAATAACTGTGGAAGAAAGCAGATTGGAAGAGGCTTTCATCCAAACAAACAAACAAACAAACAAAAAGATTTTGTCTTATTCTTACTAGCAAAGAGAAAGAGAATAAATTTCTGGAGAAAAAAGGCAAAAGCAACACTTCACTGTAGGTCTTCTCCCTTCCTTGTGGCAAGCCATTAAAATTCTCTAGTGGTGCGTATTCTAAAATCCCAAACAAGTCCTTCAGAGCACCACTTGTAGCCTGTGCCACTCACTCCTATCTCCAGGTGTGTTCCTCCTCTGGTGATGCAGGTTTCAGTTCTCTTCTGACTGAAGTCATGGGGAGTTTCACTGGAGCAGCAACAGAGGAAGCAATGGAAGCCAAGGGCTCCTACAAGTATAAAACCACTATAGAACTCCATGATAGACCTTTCAAGTGGCTCAGGAACTTCTTAGCCCTCAAAGTGCCAAAATTAAATTATCTCATGCAGAACACCCCCTATCAGTACCAAGGCAACTAGTGTTTGTCATTTTAAACTCACTACCCAATCACCACTTTAACTCAGAGTTTTGTGGGTTTTTGCACACCAATATGTTTTCCACCACTCTTCTTTTCTTGTAAAGTTCATCAGGTGTTAGTGGAGTTTCTTGAATGTCCCATACTATTAGTATGCCTGCAGTCCTCATATAAGGAAGAAGTAGAGAGCTAGAGAACTTTACTATCAAGATCTATCTGCCAGTCAGGTCTATCTGAATGGTCAGGCAAATCCTTGGTTTCATACATTCATAGAAGCATAGAATAGTTAATGCTGGAAGGGATCTTTAAAGGTTATCTAGGCCAATTCCCCATACAATGATCAGGGACATCTTCAACCAGCACCACATCCAACATGACCTTGAATGTTTCCAGGGATGGGGCATCCACCACCTCTCTGGAGAGCCTGTTCCAGTGTTTTGCCCCTCTCGTCATAAAAAATTCATTTCTTATATCTAGTCAAAATCTACTCTATTTCAGTTTAAAACCATTGCCACTTGTCCTGTCACAACAGGCCCTGCTAAAATATCTGTCTCCATCTTTCTTATAAGGGTCCCACTTTAAGCATTGAAAGGCCAGAGTAAGGTCTCCGTGGAGCCTTCCCATATCCAGGCTGAGCAATCCCAACTTTCTTAGCTTATCCTTTTGCAAGAGATGCTCCATCCCTCTGACCATTTTTGTGACCCTCCTCTCAAAATGGTTCTTCTTTCCTGTGCTGAGGGCCCCAGAGCAGAGCTCAGAACTCCAGCTGGTCTCATGAGAACAGACGGGCAGAAACACCTCCCTTTACCTGCTGGCCATGCTGCTTTTAATGCAGGCAAGGATGTGGTTGTCCTTCTGAACTGCAAGTGCACATTGTCGGCTCATGTTCAGCTTTTCATCCATCCCTCCATCCATCCATGAGCACGCCCAAGTCCTTCTTGGCAGGGCTGCTCTCGGTCTGTTCATCTCTCAGTCTGCATTGATAATGGGGGTTGCCCCAATCCAGGTGCAGCACCTTGTGCCTTGCAGCACCATGCAGTTCACACAAGCCTATTTCTCAAGCTTGTCCAGGTCCCCCTGGATAGCATCCCCTCCCTCAGGTAAGATCAGGTTTCTGATGCATTCATCTTGTTTGGATAAACATGGGCATTATAGCTGCCACTTCTGTGTCCTTATCCTGTGGGCTGTCATGACATGCAGAGATGAAAAAACTTAAAGCCCACAGCTCTCTCACAGCCAGCAGACAGGCTGACAAGAGCTAGTTAGACAAGCTGGCAGGAAACACAGGGTTTTTTTCCTGAGATTTTTCCATCTTTAACTATGTATTAAAGTGCCCAGAATCAAGATGTAAACATGCAGTAGGGGTCCAAAATTAATCTTCTGTATATGCCATATGGAAGACTTATAAAATTTATAGAAATAGGTCTTGTGTTAAACTGAACCAGGTGGGTGTTGAAATGACTAGGCTCTGCATATGATTCAGTCTCGTAGCAGTAAAAGCCATTCCCAGCAAGCTATCATTGCTGCATGTCAGGGTAGATCTTCCCTGAATGCCAGACAGAGGCTTTGTGCAGAATCTGACTGAAGAACAAGCATGAGCAGCCCGAAGCAATTCCTGCAGGCACACAGGTTCTGCCTTTCCTGATGGCAACGCTGTACAGCAAGCAAGGGGCTGCTGAGGACACATCTGTGCTGTGCCCCTGGCCTCAGCCCCTTTTGCAGCCATTGCTCGTCTCTGTTAGGGCACCCCCAAAGCTGCAGGGGTTGCCTTTGAGCACAAGAGCTTCCCAAGAAAGGCTGTGCTGTGCCCACTCACTTGCCTCCTCACTCCAACTCTGACTTGCCTGGCTGCTCCTTGGCTGCACTCAGGCATCTGCTTCCCTTATGGCAGTCCTTGCCTTTTGCAGCAGCTCTGACCAACCTCTTTGTCCTGGTGTTCTTGGAGCCAGTTTTATTGTGCAACTTTCCAAAGCTCTTGGGCAATCTGCTTTCATTCTCCCACTTTCTTTTCCTTATCAGTATTTATACTCTTAACTCCAGTACCTCATTCTTTACACATGGCATGTCCCTCTTTCTAATGCTTGATTACTTTTTACTCTCACTTATTCAGAGTGACCTTTTTCACTCCTAGTGTATTTATCGCTGGATGGCTCTCATAACCCTTCGGCATATTGTCATTTATCTTTCAACCCTTCAATTCCCTCCCAATCCAGTTCATCTCTGCTTAGTATCTCTTTTGTTCCTCCAAATACTGTACTGCTGGAAGCAAAGTGTTTTAAACACTAGGAAAAAAAAAAAAAAAAAATTGTTGTCTAGCTGCTACCCTGCTATTATGTTTCCAGTGGTAGTATTTTGACAGAGAAAGAACAGTCAGATACTTTCAGTTTGAATGACTTAAATGTTAGACTGGGGAAAACAGCAGCAAGGCAGGAGTTGGAGGATAACACAGCAGAGGGGCTGGAAAGACAGCATGGCTGCTGCAGTTGCCCTCCAGCTGCCAGTGCAGTAGATGGCACAGAAACATCAATGTCTTTGTAAGACAAGAACTGATTCATTCCAGGGAGTCTAAACACACCTTTTGGATCTTAATAACCTGTGATGTTTCTGAAGCAAAGCTTCAGAAAGTGGTGCAATCCTAAAATCTGCTCCTCACTTTTCCTCTCATGAATTATGAAGGGAATTAGTGAAATCCCAAATTGGGAACCATATGTTCAGTTTTTGATTACAACTTTTTCTATTTACATACAGCTAAATCTGATGCTAACACACTGTTTTCAAAATCCCCTCATGAAATATGGAATAGACTTTTAATGATGATGGAGAAGCATCTTTTCCACCATGAACAGAGCCTCTGGACCAAACTTGTTGACAGTTTTAGTGTCTTCAGTATTTCTATGGCCATGACAGACAATGCTTTTTGAACCCAATTTGCAAAAGATAACGACAAGATGGATTCCAAGAGCTGGCAGTCTTCTCCCTTGTATGATAAGTCAGTCAAATTGGCTTCTTTTTCTTGTATAGAAAGGTAAAATGAAATCTCCTTTTCTTCACACTCTAAGATATAACCCTAACAGTCAGTTACTAAGGATTTTCCTGCTCAACCAAGACGACAAATGCCAAAGGGAAGCTATGACTGGGAATAAAGCATCGGCCAGATGCATTGACTCAATTGTGTTGCAATAACCCATCCATTGCACAGAAAATGCATTTTCAGCACTGGTAAATGGCACAGTCTCAAAATATCCATCAGTCTGAATATACTGTTACATATTCATTTTAGCTAGTTTAATTCCTGAAAGCAAACCTTAAAGCCTTAAAAGACACACAATAAAACAGATATACTTGCATAATGACTGACATCCATCACCAGGATTTTAGGGTTTTAGGATAAAAATGTTAAGATCAGTGGAGAACATACCCACTTTTCAACATTTGGTCAGGGAAATAAATAGTTCTGCAATTTCCTACCTAGAAAACCAGCAGTACTTAGTGTGTGTAGCAGTTTATTGCCAACAAACATTGTTCGTACTGAGCAGCCAAGGCAATCCACAAGTCCTGCTGCACTGCAGGTCTACTTCCATTTCAAGAGGTGAAAAATGCACTTTGCCTCCTCCCAGCCCTGAGAGCAGAGCTTGCCATATTTTCCTTCCTGCAGGCAATATTTGGGAGACTTCCTATGTTTATTAGGCAACATAGGTTAATGTTCTTTTCCTGTTTCTGCTGGGCTGGTGCTGAGCTTCACAAAACATTGAGTCCTGAATTAGCACTCCAGTGTTATATGCACCTCTCAGGGCTGTTGTTTCAGGCCTGCAGACTCCAGCATGCACCTGCTTGCAATTACATTCAGCTCTCCAAGCTTTCCCTTGCAACTACAGCTGACAGAAACTTGTATTTTATCATGACTGTAGGTTTAAATAGTGATCTAATCAGAACCAGGGCTTTAAGCAAGGGCATATAGTACCTGTGGTTTAGTCAGCAGAGACAGCTGGGCAACATGCAGGCAACAGTAATCCCATGGTTGTTAGTTCTGTTTTCCCGCTCTTACCCTGATATAACAGTTTGCACTATAATTGGACAGCAGCAGAGAGAAATTCACGACATTTTCTCTAAAGCACAATAAACAATGACAAGCTACAGGCTTCATTGGACTGCAGCTCTGGATGAGGTATTTCAGCAATTCTATAAATAAATTTATTTGTCATTTTTTTCTGTTCTCATTAAATGACAATTTTACCTATTTCATGTATTTGAAATGGGGGTTGGATCAGGAGTGTTAAAGTCTTGTACATGTTTCAAAGTCTTAATAATACAGTGAAAACAAAGGACCATGTAAAATAATGAAATATTAATAACTTGTTTGAAAACTGTGTGATTCAATCAGTGCTGCATTCATCCACTGGGTTACGTGCAAAGAATCTGGCAACCTCAAATGAACTTGTTTCATTCTCTGAATATGTGTTGTCTCTTTTTTTTGAACAGAACTATACCCCATCAATATCCATCACTTTTGGTCATGATGTGATGAGGTAGGTTAAAATAAGGGAGAAAATATTACGCTTTTCTTCCTTCTGTTTGGTTCATCCTTTGTGATTTTCATAAACCTCACTCTATTCAGCTATTACTTATTTCTAGGGAAAACAAAACAAACAAGGAAGAAAGAAACACTATTAAGAAGTGGTTTCTTAAAGTCAAAAGAAGGGACTAATTTAAAAGTCCATGTGAGTGACCCTGTTTTAGCTGCACCCAAACCCAATCATCACTCTGTGAACTATCTTTGTATTCAAAATACCAGGTTTCCTTGTCTTCGGAGAAAAAAAACCTGGATCATGAAGACCAAGTGTGGCAGTAAGTGGCAGTAAGTACACCCAAGCAAGAGCTTGGGTATAAGGACAGTGGCAAAGCAGTGGTTAAATCAGGATTTGAAACAATTCAGGTTTCAAGGGCTCTAGGAATTTCTTATGTATTTTAAATGTAAACTTAGGAATTCCCAGACTAATTTTTATAGGTTGAATTATTTAGAAAATAACGTTTCCTCTCAAGGATTCTCTCCTTAGGTAATTGATAAATATTCATAACCCAGACTCCCTGTTAATGAAGATTTTTGCCTGGGAATAACAATTAAGAGTCTTTGTCAAAATCCCAAGTTGAAAATAACTGTCATTCAAATGTTATTGGTTTTGAGTATGTATAAAATATTGCTTTCCAAGATCCCAAGAAAAATCTTAGCTGGCAAGTTGTTTGAAACAATGCCTAACTAAATGTGAAGGGGCTTGTCTTAACAGCATACCAATGAGATGTAACTGGCAATCAGGTGTGACTTGTTTAACAAATTAACAATATGTTTCTCTAATAGGAAATTTGTTGCTCCATATTCAGCACTGAAGATTTGCAGCTACTTAAAAAATCTACAGAGACTTTCAACATAATTAAGGTTAAATTTACTTTGAAACTCATGATGGCCATATAAAAGCAAACCAGCAATATTGTACATCTGGAAAAGCACACTTTCATGAAATTCTTTAAGCCTTTTGTTAAAGATACCTCATTTGCTCCTAAAAAATAAATGAGAATTCATCAAACTATGAGTAACACCCATGTCTAACTCTGAGGGGTTTTTGTGTTTAAGAAATCAGATGTCTTAAACTTATCCTTGGTTTTTAAAACTTTCTGAAGATTAGAAGGAATTTGAGGTTCTACAGATAATCATAATTAATTCCATGCTAAGCTACTGATCTGATCCTGTTTGTTAATTCTGCAAATTACTGCAGCATTTATCAGTTTGCCAGAAGTGGCCATTTCTGAACAAGTTTGGTCTATTCACAGGTTTCTATACTTACACAGCTAATTAAACAGATGCCTCTCTCCCTCTCATTCAAGCAACTGAGATCTGATGGTCTCTGTATAAACAGGCTACCTGTTTTCATAGCCTGCATCTGCCCCAAAGCATCCCAGCTGCAGAAATATTTGATGAAGAATCATATACTTGAAGAGGATTTCATGGAGTCTTGTTACTTTAAAGTCCTGGAAAATGCTCTTGTTATTCTTGCTATTGGTATTTTCTTCAAACATCTGTGTGCTCTAGGGTGCTGAAGATATATAAATACACGTCTTAACTTTGTAGCACAGATATGCATTATATGGTATAAATCTAAACATATTCAAAGAAAATACGACAAGTGTTCATAAAATGCACTCATGGGACCATCTTCCTACTCTAATTGCCAAACCAACCAGTGTTAAATTTCATAGAATCCTAGAATGGTTCTGGCTGGAAAGGCCTTTAAGGATCATCTCTTTCCAGCCCCTCTGGAATGGGAGGGGACAACTTCCACTAGATTTGTTCAAAGCCCCATCCAACCTGGCTTTGAACACTTCCAAGGATGGGGGATCCACAGCTTCTCTGGGCAAACTGTTCCACCACCCTCATGGTAAGGAATTTCTTCCTAATTGTATGTTTTTTTCTTAGCAAAACTGTGTATTCAAATGCGTGTAGATCTCTGAAAAAGCCACCTCCATATCAACGGATGCATTAGCTGTTTACAGAAAGGCAATAAAACTTAAAAAAACTTTGGAACATCCACATTATGAAGGAAATGAATAATCAGAAGAAACTGAAAGGAAATCTCACTTTGGAGCACTCACTGCTCTTAGAATGGCAGAAGTTGTAACGATCAGCTAAAACAAGACCTCTGCCTTAAAGGTGATAAAATTTAGATGAGTTAATCCCAGCACAGGTGATTAGAAAGGATCACAACATCATCAGCACAGCACAGCAGCTTGTTTCCCCCTTTCAGTAAGGTTTAGCATGGTATGTTTAGTGTACATTGAAGACTCTTGTAAGTCATAGTGCACTTAATAATGGCCTTGTTTCATGTGAACACTTTTTATTTCAGAGGAGAGTGAAAGATCATGTAATTATCTCATTGGCCCAGAATCAAACATTTGCAGGGAAAGAAACTGTAGGAAATGTGGACAGTTTTCAGATTTTCAAGAAAAACAGAGACATTAATATTTATCAGATGTTTCACTAACAGTCAAATGGTGTTTTCTGTTTGACTCTGCCAAGGCTGAAGAGTTTTTACTATTTAGGATACCATATGAATATATAATACATTAAAAAATGCATGCAGAATGATGCACATTTTTCTTTAAGTCAACTTTCTTCAGTTTGAGATATTATTTTTTCAAAGCTAATTTTTGAAGCCAAATTCCATGTCAGTGAAAGCAACATGGACTGAAACAAAACCAGTTATGTCTTATCATGAAGCCAAAGAAAACACCACAGTCTCCTGTTTCTGATTCCAGCAATGAGAGCTGAAAGGTTACAGGGGCATAACATAGCTGAATACCCCGCAGTAGAAATAAAAAGGTAATATTTAGATGCACTCCTACTGTTATTGAAGATTATTCTATTTAATCAATGCATACAGATAGCAAATTTGAAACCATTTGAAATACTTTTAAAAGAAAAGAGAAGTTGTCCCTTGGATTCATTTTCACAGAAGAAAAAAGAGCTTTTATTATAAATCATATGAAATATTTGGAGCAAAACCAATTAGTGCAGGTTCTTTTAGTATGGAAAAGAAATAGGCTTATTCTAACCCCATGAATGTCTATCAGAGTTGAAATCATAAGTTATTAAATCCCACTGTTCCTGCTAAGTGTAGGAGATCTCCTAATTACAGTGTTCTACTGATACTCTTAACTTTTATGAATTTAAGACCAAGTTTGGCTTTCAGGTAAATTCAAGTAATTCCAGTGACATCTGTAGGAGCTCTAAAAATAAAGGCAATATTTTAGTCTCACAGAGGAGATTATGCAAGTCCATGCTGTGCTTATATATATTGCAAGACAGACATATAAACTTGTAGATAAATAAGTTTTTTAGAACCCCTCAGAAGTGTGTATCAGAGCAACACAAACAAGGTGTTCTGGAGCTCTTGGGCTGAAGAGGTCCAAAACCAGAAGAAGCTGAGTGTACTGCTCCTGGACTGTAATGATGCCCTGTCAGTCCTGGAGGTCATACAATTAGTCAGCAAGAACTGCATGAGTATATAGTTGGGGGTTTTCATTTTTCAACTCTTGATCCCCAGAGATTTGGTCTGACATAGTACAACGCATCTCCAGACTTATGCCGTCATGGCAGAGACATACTGGCAAAGTTTTATGTAATGCTGGCATTTTCTTATCTCTTCCATAAAATGGAAATGTAACTTAACTCTTTTCATCTTAAGATATTTTTTATGGATTCACAGTGACAATTTTGTTTAACCTATTCTCCATGATTTTTAAGGGCAATGTCATATAATCAATGAGATAGAAATGCCTCCTCAGGGAGAAAGGTGTACATATTTCTCTGTGTGCATATGTTCACAAATGTCCCCGTGTCTGTGTGCATCTACACACATGCATATGACTGTATGTAATGTAATCACGATGTCATAAATATTTTAATTAAAAAAATAAAAAAGAAAAATCTAAGACTTTCCAATTTCCAGTGTTTCCCTCTAGGTATTTGTGTGAATAGAACAATAAAACAGAACTACTGTATTCATTCTGGAGATTTCTAAATATAAATTAATAAAGATTCCTTGCAAAACATGCCCTGAGGTCATCCTCAAGCAGATAGTGTTGAGACTTCAATACCAGATTTATTCTCAGGCCAAATGGATCAATTTTTCAAACTTGTCAGAGATTCTTGATGTCATAGATGATGTTTGATGCCAATCAATCTTTATACATTTGCAGTTGGAAACTGAGCAGGAAAAAGGATTCTTAGAGAAATATTGCATATAGAAAAGCCCATAGGATGTTTTATGGCAAGTCAACAGAACCACGAAGGCCTCATGAATCCCTAAACACCTTAACAAAATGCATTACACTGCAAAATTTCAACTACCTAGCACCACAGGAGGAAAAAGTTTGAGGAAGGTATCTTCCTCCCTGTTGGGGCTCGCCCCCCCTGCTCCCCCTGGGTGGGAGGGGAGCCTGGGGGACGCATGGCGGAGCACGGGGTTTCTGGAACCCCTGCTCTGAGGTCACACGTTCTCGGGTTCTGTGTGTGATTGGATGTTCTGTGTGGCCCGCCCGGGGAGCAATGGGGGTTTCGCTGGCAGCCGGGTCAGTCTGCGCGAGTGGCCGACCATGCTGGCTGGATCCCAGAAATAAAGACCTAATGAATACCATATAAAAGATCGTGTCCCTAATTCTTCCATGGGCCAAGGCTGCTTTCAGAGGCTGTACCGGACTGCAACACCTCCTGATCACTGCAATTCCCTCTGTTATGACTTCAACATTGCTTGATTTCTAAACTCTTTTCAGCCCACAGCACCTACACTCCTCTTATTAAAAAAAAAAAAATTAAAAAAAAATTAAAAAAAAATTAAAAAAAAAACCCCAAAAACAAACAAACAAACAAACAAAACCAACCAATTTGTCATGGAAAAGATAGAGAAGCCTGAAAGCCGAACTGACCATTTCTGTCTTCATCACATCCCAGAGTGTGTCAGCTGGGCAATACAGAGCATACTGGTAGGAGACAAGATGTTAGTAATGAGCCAAATGAATCCCTGGTGTGACTTTACTCACTTCATTTGAGTTATCCCCATGATAAATTTCTCTCAGCATACTGAAGACTCTCAAAGTTTTGAGCTGAAGAGAATAGCAGTGCATGGGAAAATGGCAGTCTTGTCCTGATTACTTGAACTGGATTGTGAATCCAGTGAGTCTGGTTCCAAATTATGTTTGCAGCTTGGTTTTGATACAGTCTCTTGAATCACTTTTACAGTTCCAGAAAGTGTGGCATGATCCAGCCAGCAACACTGCATTAATAAGCAATGAGCTATGCAGTCCTGTCAAAACAAGCTCATTAGTAAGTTGGCTGCTGGGTTTTTGCAACCACTAGCTAAACTTTGGCAATATAAACAGGGGCACCTACGGGGAGGTCCCCCAAGCCCTCTGTACTTTAAAAGATTTAAGGACTTATTTTTGAACATATAAATAGGACTCAGCATCCATTTTCAGCAGTGCAAGTACAAAATAATTTTCTAAAAGTCTCACAAAAGGTTTATTGCAATGATTATGTAGAAAGTTTCTTCTCATGTGATTAAAAAGAAATCACATAATGTAAACAAAAAAAAAGGATATATTGTCAGGCTCATAAAACCTGACTCTGGTTTTTAAGAACTGTAAACAAAGTAAGACACTTTGATGCTCTGATGATTGGATGGTAATTAGAGGGCCACACAAGTTCATAATATATATGAAGAACACAATACATTAAAAGTGCCTGCTTATGAATAGTTCACTGATGGCTTCCCCAGTGATTCAACCAAGCTTGTCCAGGAAAATTAAAGGGTACTGTGTCTAGCCTTTCTCTGCAAGACTTACAATGACCTGCCGGGACTACCCTGGGCAAACACCAGGAAGTCCTCTCAGACACTTCAAGCATTAAAAGAACAGCTAAAAATGACTAAAAGTTTTTTTCCATGACAGAAGTTCTGAATGTATTTATTTGTCTTTGTATAGATGTATGCATATTTTAAAAATCTATTTATATTTGAAGAAAGTTGGTAAATTTATCATCAGTCTTGGAATTTCAGAGGCCGTAGCTGTCCCACCCACTGACACTCCTTTTCCTGCTGTCTGCATCTAAGTGTTGCATCCCAGCTTTTTCTACATCGCCAGGAAACAGCAACAGTAGCCTGGGTGGCTTTTGAAACTTCCTGCTTGGCCAGGAGGCAGGTGAGTGTTTTTCTTGCCTGCAGACTCTGCTTCCTGCAGGCTTTGCCACTTGAAAACTGCAGTGCCCAGCTATAACCCCTCTGAAAAAGAGCTCTTTTGTAGCATCACCTCCACTGGCAAGTGCCTCATCATGAGGATGCCCTATGTGTGCTCTGTGAGCAGACATGGCTTTCCTGAATGTATTACCTTGACCTCTGAGAGTCTAATTAGTTACCTGCCTGCTGTGGAAATGCTCTCCAACAAAAAACCGTGGCTTCAGCCTCATTATTCCATTATTTATGTTAAAATGCAACGTTTTTCAGGTATGGACACCAGGCATACCTGTCTACAATAAGAAAACATTGATGTCTGTTACTAATTTCTGGTCCCTTTTCCACACTTGCATCTGCAGAAGCAGGTCCATGTAAGGGCCACTGGGGTGAGAAGAACAGGTAAAAGTCCACATCAGCATAAGTCAGAATTTGGGCTTCTATCTAAGTCTATACTGTACAATAATGCCTACTTCCTAGGACAGTTAGCTATAGAAAAAGGAACTGGGCCCTTTTCACTGAATTACTCAGAATCAGAATTAGCAGTATTAATTTTAAAAACAGAAATTCAAAGCTCCCTTTTTGAGAAGGGCAGGAACTATTAATACTACTTTCTATCTGCAGTCCTGGCTGTAACACTGTGATGCCAGCAGTTTTTATCTAACATCCAAACTGTGTAAATGTATATATTTTTTTCAATGGCTAGTAGCATAAAAGCTTGTATTTTGTTCTATTATGTAAACTTTCTCATTCGGGTGACAGGCAATTTATTGCAGCCCTTCGATGGATTGTAATGGCTGTAGTAACTGTGCAGTTAAGTGCTGTTTCTAAAAAGTAGAACTGGCAAAATATTTAATGAAGCATTTGGCTTTCTGTGCGACGAGATGAGAGCACCCTGTTGTATGCCAAATCAATCTGATTTTGCACAATATATCCATTCAAGCAGCAATTCTGGAGGCTGAAGGGCCAGAGGAGCTGAAATACTAGATTTTCTAGGCTGTACAGAAAATAGTACTTCCAGATGTAATTTCCAAGGACTACAAAGTGCCATTTACTCTGGGAGATGTGGATTTGCAGCAGGATTTCAAAAAATTCTTTGCTGAAAATCGCCAAGATTTTTCTTCAGTGTTACTGCTGCTACTATGTGTTTAACACTGTTAATATTTATCAGTGCTAATTCCCTAGAAAATGTATATTCTGCAATCTATGCAAGGTGAGACACACAGATTGGGCAAGTGCTGCGAATGAGCAGCCAGTTCCACATTACATGTGCAAGAGTGATGAAAAGATGTTGGGTGTTTGTGGTTTGTTTGATTTTTTTTGTATGTGGGAGTGTTTTGCTGTTGTTCAATGTTCTTTTTGGCTGATTTTCACTCCATGTACAATTTAAAGGCAATTCATTTCCATTCATTTCAAGAATGACAGGGCCAATATATCACCTAGTATTGTTAAAGAAAATACTACAATTATCCCTTCATGCAGACACAAAAAATCATCCATAAAATTTTTCCATAAATAGCTGTAAGAAAGAGTAGAGAATCATAAAACTCTTAGTACATACCATTCTACTGAAATAAGAGCTGATCCCAGTGTGTCCTGGATCCCACAGTTTTCTCAGATTTCTGGCCCTGAATTATCATCTCGGGCAGCCTTTCTTCAAGTTTCTTCATATAAGACTTCACTGCACATTATAGATGTGCCTGGGAAACACTTGCAGTTCTCAAAATCAGCTCTGCTGAGTGGAAAAGAAAAGGCACGAGAGAGCAGCTGTGCTCTGATATGGCCATGTTCTCATTCTGAGACAGGAGTAATAAAATATTGGCTTTAGAGGCAGCATTGTTGTCACTGGTAACCAATACTTTTATCCGCCTTAGAAGTCTCTCTTTGGCCAAACAAATATTAAATTATATAATGGGTTTGAGATATTTAGATGGTGTCTCCATCCCCTCCCAGATGCTGGAAAATCAGCATCAGTTTGTGTGTCGATACACTCAGAGACTAGAGTCTGAGAAGAACAGATCTCCACAGTTGGAATTCATAAACTATGCCCTGTTGCCCATGGAGCAAGCAGGGTCAGAACCTCTGGGAGTTTAGAAACCCTTTCCAGATCACACCTGAGGAACATGGTACTGTGAAAAGGGCCAATGTGTGACAACAGCAGCCACCAAGGCTACAGTGAGGTGAGTGGGCAATGTAATGTCCTTGTGTGCTGCAGACACAAATGACAGAGGAAACAAAGCACTTGGCACAGGAGGAAATCCAGCAGCAAAACCAGGAACAACCCATAGACATGCTCCCATCAGCAGACCATGATGCAAACTCAACATATTTTTTTCCTAAGCAAAAATCTGTCTGAGGCCACTCAGAATTGATGCCATAGGACCGCTCTCTAAGGAATTTTCATGCCAGGGAGCTGCTGTGACAGGTACTATTAAAGTCACCTTTCAGCTTCAGAGCATGATGGTAACATGCCCTTGGCCAAGAAGGTTGTTTGGAGATCGCACAGGCTCTCCGCAGCCGCAAGCAGGAGAGAGCCTGGATTTCAGCTGGGGTGTGACTGAGGCTGTGGTAGGGCTGAGGCAACTCCCAGGGCCCTTTAAGCAAACAAAGCAAAACAAAATTTTCATAGCGCTGCTACCTCTTGCTCTTTCACAGTTGCTAGGATCCCTTTCTTGTTCTTGTTGATGTTCTTTTAATTGGGAAAGAGCTGGTATTTTTCACAGTCTCATAAATTTTTAAGTAACCCCTAAGCTTAATGAAGTCTTTTCTTCTGCTCCATGTTCATAACACCTGCATTTAATCAAGCCAAACAGTCCCTTTTTTCCACCTTTTGCACGTCACTACTATATGTGTTCAGAGGAACTTGTGGTACCCTACCTTTGACTAATTCCTTTATAGCTGTTCTTTGTAGATGCCACCAGTTCAATGATTGTCCCCCAAGATAAAAATGTTTCTGGATTTGAAATCTCAAAAACAAGCCATTAAAGACATACCCATGCCAAGAAGCAGGATGGAAAACAGAAGATAAAATACAAAATGTCCTGAAATAATTAAAGTTCTACTTTGTTGCAGAAAAGATATGGAATCAAAAAGAAATACAGCTTTCTTTTGAACCCAAATAGCTAACTATATTTTTGAATAGGTTTAAGGTTCTGCTGCATTCTGAAAAGTCTTTTCTTATACTTCTTATAGACATTTCTTACTGGTGCATCTACAGAATTAAATCAAAACTGCATGATTGCTTCTGCAGGGTATTTTGTTGTGGGACAACACACACACATTTCCTCCCAGTGGGGACATACTGCACACAAAAAAATTCACATGGAAGTTGAAAAAGAAGAGTTCTCAAAGAAAAAATGGGATTTGATCTTCTCATAAATTACATAAAAAGTATTTTATCATGTTATTTTGCATACTGAAGCAGATACCAAAGTAGACATGCGTAAGATTCAGGTCAGTTCCAGGGAATTGACCAGGAAGGGAACTCATTCCCTCCTTCTGGTACAATTTTAGCAGGAAGGTTAGACACAGCACAGTAAGTCTACAGGTGAGTATCAAATAAAAGATGAGGCAAATGATGCCTCTCTAGAGAAGGAAGACCAAAAAGAATTAAATGGCAATAATATAAAACACTGTAAGAATGAATTTTTTATTGCTTTTTAAAATGTGAATAGAACTGAAAAACAAGAATGAAACACAAAAGTAAATAGCGGCCAGCTGCTCTCTGCTAGAACCACTGAATCAAATGGCCTAGATATAACTTGAGTAAAGATTCCAATCCAAGTTGAGAAAGTAAATCACCTGAAGGGTACAAAAGCATTTCAAAAACTTAAGCTGGAAGCAGCTGTGTATCTATCTGCAGTCTGAATTGGCCTCTGTTCTCCAAACAAGGCATTTGTCCAGCTATTGTGAGCTATGGGCAAGCTGCACTATTTTCTTTTGAAAGATTCAGACCATTCTCCACATATATCCAGGCAAGTTACCAAGCTGCCACAAAACCTGCAAATATTTCGAGAGGAACAAAATGAATAAGAGTCAAAAGATGAAATTTAGGAGATGCATTATGAAAAAATAGGCTACAGCATTCCCTCGGTCCTGCTTCCTACAGTCCAGATCTGACAACGGAGCAAAATTCAGATTTGCCTTGTTTAAAATCAATAGGTCAAATAAGTTAATAAAGTGCACCTCATCGTTACTCAGTGTCTCTGGATTTGACTTCTATGCTTTATTTCTGGCACCTAACAAACTCTGCCTGCAGTAGCAAGACATTTCTCACAACTATAACTGAAGTGGTTTTGGAATTTTATTCCTAACTGAACAAATTATTATTGCACAAAACAAATGATGCATTTCTGTGCACTCTCACATATTTCTCAATCACTTGTTTCAGCATTGGCATCCCCCAATTTAAGCCTTATAATGTCATAAATCATAAAAGAAAGGATTCTTCTAATTGGCGAGACAGTTTTCTCAGATTGTCTATTCATTTCTTTAATTATTATTATTATTTTTTATACACACATAAAAACCATTCAAAAGCTTCTTGTAAAGAAAACTATAACACATGAGCAAAAGACTGTAATCCTATCCCATTTGTTCCCACTAACATACACTGTCTGATTTGAATTTCATATTGGTTTGAGTAGTGTGGTTCCCATTGAATCATGATATACTCGGGTGTGAAATCAAAGCAGTCTTGTAATAGGTAGCATAGCCAGAGGGGACTAGAGAAACTTAAAAAACTTAACATCCCTTGTTCATTTCAGTTCATCACTTACGTTATTAGCAGCATCTGTTCTGCTACAAACCACATTTTCCTACCCTTTGGGTATGCAGTGCTGTCTCTAAGTAGCTGCAAACTGTTGATATAGCCTGTTGAGAACAACTGACTGCTATCTAAGATTGCTGAGGAATACTGGCAAGGTCCATTTCATCTTCTGTCTTGCAGAGGAGGTTGTACGTTTATTCACCTATTTATGCACAAGTGAATTTAAAAATATTCTTTTCAAACATTAATAGAGCTGCTGCTTCACACCACAGCTCTAGCTAAAGTCCTCTTCGTTCACATCCCATACCTTGGTGGCCTCAACAATGTATTTTCAGAACATATGTCTATTCAGTGCTATAAACATTAGTAAATAACCTTTACTGATCTATCCCACAGCTGAAACAACATTATATGTTTTCCAATCACTGTACAATTTTCACTTCAAAAAGTGACATGCAGAAAGAACAAGAGAGGCAAGAAAGGGAACTGAAGACCGAAGCTCTTCTAAGAGACTCCTGAAAAGTTTTCAGTCAAGGGAAAGGAGAAATGTAATTGAGTTCAATTCAGTTTGGAGGTGAATGTTTGGTAGGCTCTTAGAAGAGATTATATTTAAATCATTTTGGTTTCTCCATTTTTAACGTAAGTATTTTTATATCATGAAATAAAAATTCTCATTGTTTTCTTGAGATATTTCTATTTTCATTTCTAGCCAAATAAATATTATGCTGTAAGCCACAGCTGAATTGTAACTAAAGAGTTTTAAAACTACATGGACCCCAAAAATCTTGGCTAATAATAAGCCTATAATAATTATACACCCAGAGTAGCAAAACCACTGTCATAATTCCCATCTCTGTCATTATGAAAAATAAATTTTTTTCTCACAATTGTCTTTCCCTTCCTTGGCAGAAAGACTTGCTATGCTAACCCTCAAATTTGAAGTAACATTGCAGTGGAAGGAAACTCCTAGATCACCAAGTAAAAATTCCTGCTGTCATAGATACCTCTGATAATGTCATCCATAAACTGTTCCAGCTCTACTTTATTCCCACTTGAAGGCCTTTCCACAGCCTCAAAGCTCTCATGGTCAGAAACTTTTCTCCATTATCCAGACTGACCTTTTATTCCTATATGATGCCTTTCCACCCAGATGTATTTGCAGACAGTGTTCATATATCCCTTCTCAGCTTCCATTGTGTCAGATTAAATAATCCTTGCTCTGCCTGGGCAAAATAATACTATTTTTTTGATCAAACCAGGAGGATCATTTTAGACAAAAATTCCTTGACCTAAGTTTCCTATAGCTAAGCAAACATTTTTCCTCTATTCATTTTAATATCCTTTCCCAGTTCTAACTTAGTTGCACTTCCAGCACTATTCTTTTTACACCAGTAATGACTACCTTGAAAAACCCAAGTTTGTTTGCTCATTACTTTTTCTGCTCAATATAGATTCCCCATTTATTTCTAATCTTTCTTTTTTCTGATCTGCAAGGACTAACTCTAGCTTAGAAAAGAGCTTTCTGACAGTTTGCCTTCGTCTGATAGGAAGCAATTCCCAGAGTTGTTTGCACTTAGTTCCCAAGTCTCCCACTCTGGGCTGACAACATTCACTTACTCCTTTAGTATTTTGGGTTCCCTCTTGAAATTGTGAATTTTGGACTCAGAGGTACCCTTCACCACCTTCTTTGTAAATGTCTAATGTCCAGTCTGATATTGCAGTGACCAAAATCCCAAGATCTTTTGCTGTCTAATTGCCCTATCTTCTCACAACTTCACTTCCTTCAAGGGCTAAAAATCACCTGAGCCTTTGCTTGCTTGATACCAAGGTTACCTGGTAATATCCCAATGTGAAGGTGAGTCACAAATTTTCCCCACTCCCTTGCACACCTCTTCTGAGCCATAGTCTGTAGCTCTGGGTCTCAGGGAGCTGTCATCCTCAAAGAAAACTTCACTTTATTGAACACTGAGAAAGTTTTCCACCACTTAGCTTCCCTCATACTGATTCTCTGTGCTCTCTTCACCCTCGGTTCATGCTCTCTGCTTTTAATATGCTGCCATCTTGTTCTCTCCCGGAGTCTTTAGTCCTAGTTATTTCCCTTTTTTTCCCCTCTCTTCTTGTGAAACTGGCTTGTATTCTTGTTTTCTTTCCTGCTGTATTATGTTCTCTTCCTGGTAGCTCACCCTCTCTCCTCAGAACAGAAAACATTTTGTCTGTTCCTAGATAGAGGACTTCTCAGTTATCCAAGTTCTACTTCTACCTTGACCTTAAGTGCATGTACTTCTATGAAACACCTCCTCAGTGGGTGTTTGGCTGTCCAGTACACTATGTATCTACAAGTCCTGACCTGCCTTGCAGTTTCTTCTCCATTTTTCTCCTAGATGTTTTCAAACTCTTTTGAATTACATTGTTATACATAGCCTTGAATATTTTCATCCAAAAACCGTAGTGAATTTTCACATCCAGGAACATAATCCTGCATCCAGTTGATGTTCAGTCACTAGTGATGTCCCTGAGGGATCAGTATTGGGCCTAGTCCTATTCAGTATTTTTACTGATGATCTGGATGAAAGGATTGTGTCTATCCTTATTAAATTCCTGGGTAACACCAAGTTGGGTGCAAGTGTCAATCTGCTGGAGGGTAGAAAGGCTCTGCAGAGGAAATGCTGAATAAATAGGCTGAGAACAGCAATATGTGGTTTAACATGACCAAGTGCTGGGTCCTACACTTTGGCCACAACAACCCCAGGCAGTGCTACAGGCTGGGGACAGAGTGGCTGGAAAGCTGCCCAGGGAAGAAGGACCTGCAGGTGCCAGTTGACAGTGGCTGAACATGAGCCAGCTGTGCCCAGGTGGCCGAGAAGGCCAACAGCATCCTAGATTGTATCAGCAACAGTGTGGCCAGCAGCACCAGGGCAGTGATCGTCCCCCTGTACTCGGTACTGGTGAGGCCACACCTCAAATCCTGTGTTCAGTTTTGGGTCCCTTACTACAAGAAAGGCATTGAAGTGCTGAAGAGACTCCAGAAAAGGGCAACAGTGTGGGGAAAGGTCTGGAACAAAAGTCCTATGAGGAGTGTCTGAGGGAGCTGGGGTTGTTTAACCTGGAGAAAAGGAGGCTCAGGGGTGACCTTATTGCTCACTACGATTGACTGCAAGGAGGTTGTAGCCAAGAGGTGCTTGGTCTCTTCTCCCAAGTAACCAGTGATAAGAGAAGAGGGCATGGCCTCAGGCTCTTCCAGGGGATGTTTAGGCTGAATCTTAGGAGGAAGTTCTTCACAGGAAGGGTGATCAAACATTGGAATGGGCTGCCCAGGGAGGTTGTGGAGTCACCATTCCTGGAGATGTTTAAGAAAAGACTAGAGGTGGCACTTTGTGCGATGGTCTAGTTGACATGCTGACTCATGGGTTGGACTTGATGATTTCAGAGGTCTTTTCCAAACTAACTGATTCTATGATTCTGTAGTTATTTCAGGTGTCATTTCATGAAGAAAAGTGATTTCCCCATGTAACCCCTCATGGGCATCACAGGCCTGATGATTATTCACATAGTTAATATATAAAACACAAAGCACATGAATCCCCAGGTAAGTCCTGCAGCTTTCTACTCTTTGGGCTCTCTCAGTCACTAGTCACTTCAATTTCTACTACTTTTCTCTCCAATTCAACAGCTGAATATTACTAGCAGCAATTAAATACAGGAAACCTAACTCCCTTAGCTACAGGGCCTTTGACCTTTCACCCCTCTCAAATACAAAACTACCTTTAAACCGGAAATGATAACTAGAACTTCTCATAAAGAGCAACGATCAAACCAGTGAACCTACAAATCATGAAATGCAACCTAATAAACCACTAAGCAACAAAAAATGCCGGTTAACTTACCCCCAGAATACAAGAACTTCTTTATCCTTCACCATGGCCAAGTCCCACCCAGACACCCCGGTTTACTGTGCTTCCAGCAGTGGGGAAATGGAAATATGGTATGATATGGAAAACCAAAATAAAATACAGAATGTCCAAAACTGTTGGGGGTTTTTTATACATTTCTTTATTAAACGGGTAAATATCCACTTGTGTCCAAATTTCCAACTACATCTCAACAGCAAGCACAAGAGATACTGTGGATTCAGAAGTGCAACCATATGATAAAAACTATTAGGAAGATAATGGTAACTGACTTTTATAACAGCCATAGTTTAAACACAGACTGTTTTACCATTACAGAGAGAAAACAGGCGACTTTGGTGACATCTTTGTGCATACAAATGAGAAAAAAAAATAGCCTAAGGCCCATTTTGTTTATTTATTACTGCCATACAAGCCATTAGGAGATGCTGAGTTTCCACATAGCAGAATCACACAGTGCAAATGTCATTAATTCCTTTTCCTTCCTAATTCAAAATTAAAAACATTAAAATGCATTAAATTCAAGACATTATAATTTAAACAGAGATTTTATAAAGTCTCTTTGGTAGTCAAGGCTACATTGGTATTTCCATCCTATTTTTTAAAGCAGCCATAAATACTGCTCATTTTGGAACCTGCTATCTGAGTTTTCAAGCCATAACCGATCACTCATTATATCTTTTCCTGAAAATGTGAATCAAATCAATCTTTCATTTGCATGAGGTGAGCTTTTGGATGTCGGTTATCAGAAGCAGTGTGCCAGAAGGAGAGAAAAATATGCAGTTTAATGAAGTTTTAATGTAAAACAGAACTCTTTTAAAATAATGCTCTTTGGAGTCTGCAAGAAAACAAAACCAGAACCCAAACCAGTTGCTATAGTTTCTCAAGATATAATATGCTTTTTTAGGTTTTGGAAACAAATTAAGAGCCAAGCCAGTAAAAGAGTGAGAACATCTTTAGCTTGAATAACTGCTACTCAACTTCCTAGCTGCTACAGCTCCTATAGGTGCTGGGGACCTCTGTATCCCCCAGAGCTGGAAGCAGGCAGTCTATGCATGCTCACAGTATCTTTGTTCTGCATTTTGTTGTCCTAAATTCAAGAAAGCAGACACCAATGCAACTTGCCAGTAGCTGATCACTTCCTAACCAAGTTTCTCCACATTTTGAACCACTCTGCTGGGTGGAGAAAAAGTGGCATGAAGACTTGTATTTACAAGTTCTTTCACATTTGTTATTTTTCCCCAAGATTTTTTTTAAGTTTTCACCAAACATACTGTTACAGCAGATCCAGGAATAAAGCTGTGTTCAATAAATTCAAAACCATCTAACAGAGATCAGGAGAGGAGGATAGGATCATGGCCAGCTGCAGCACCATCATCTGTTTGTCTCCTTTATTGTGCTGCTCACAGACGTGCTCAGTCATATGGGAGAAACATATTGGTACATGAAAAACAAAAGTCTCTGGACAGAGATATCTGCAGCAGGGAAGAGGACATTTATATCACCCGACTCAACTTAGAAACACATTTTGCAGGAAGACACATTAATACTTAGAAAATCCTGTTCAGTTCTTACAGAGGACCTCATGTCAAAAATCACAGTGCAAGTAAGGGACAGAAATTTAAAAAAAAAGTCCCACTAAAACTTGTGTGTTTGTTAATATTCTTTCTACAATTGTTATGTGTTGCTGTTGGCATTAAGAGGCCTCTGAATGAGTTTGGTCTCCACTGTAGTCGGTGCTGCCTGAATGTAACAAAAATACGGGTTGTGGCCAAAGAGCTTGCATTTCAAATCCACTGATCAAAGTATACACTAGCAACAATACTCAAACTTTCAAGGCTTATTAACATCAGAAACAAAAAATTAAAAAACCTTTTAGAACTGGGCAAGATGATCTTTTGACTCTGAATCTGGATTAGTTTTCAGTTTGGTAGAAGAAACATATTTTAATAAAGTCAAGAACACTTTCTGCTCTCTATGGAGGCATGCATTGAAGTGATTAAAGAATGGCTCTGTGGGATAGTGAGCTTTCAACTGAATAGGTGAAGAATCTTATTCTGAGATCTTTTGAAATGCAACAGCAGCTTGGATAAATTGATATTTCTCCCAAAAATATAACACCACAGTTAATTAACAGATTCTGACACAAAAACCCCCCACATGTGACAAATAATACAGTTTCAGGACCACTTTCTGGGGTTTTTTTATAATCATCATTTTAAAATATAATGTTTATCTTATAAATATGTTAGTATGGCCCTAAGAAATGTTGAACTGTAAGGCCAATCAAATTATCATTGGGGATATACTCTCTTGTTTATTGCCCTTTTTTCTTATTTGTGGTTTATTCTTGATAATAGTTTTAGTATATAGTAATTAACTATGTATATTTCATAAACTATTTACTTTGTCCTCAGATTAGTTGGTGTATTCAATTGTTTACAATTATTGTTTCTATTTCTTGCCCAGATGCGTATTTGTTTGTTTTAAACTGTGCTCTGAACATTTTACTATCACCTTGCAGCTATGAAATGTGTTTACAAGATTAGAGAAGTGGTTACACTGAGAAAATTAAATCAGCTTTCAGTAGATTTTTCTTTTCAGGAGAAAAAAACTAAATTCACATGTCATAAAAACGTGAAAGAGCTGCTCAGAACACGGAATCTTCTTCCTATAGGGATATTCCTTCAAATTCCTTCAGGTCCAAAGATTTGTGCATGCACAGTTTGTTTAAATATTCTCTGCCCCACTCCTCCTTCAGTGGAGATAAGGCTTCCTTGCTCTTCTTGTTCATCCATGAAGCCCTTCTGCCACTTTTGCTTGTTTTCCTGCTTGTCAGGCTGGACCATTTTTGAGTTTGGAGGAGTTGATCTTGAAAATCAACCAGCCCTTAGGGACTGCTCACCTATTCAGGACTATGTCCCATGGGATTCTTCCAAATAGGTCTTTGAACAAGACAAAATCTGTTCTGAAGTTCAGAATTGTGATACTGATCTTGGAACTTCTCCCACCTCTCAGGACCCTGAATTCCACAGCTCATGGTCACTGGAGCCAAGGCTGCCCACAACCTTCATGTTCGTTGAGTATCAGGTCTGTCAGGGTGTCCCCCTTTGTTGGCTCTTCTACCACCCACATCAGGAAGTCACCATCCCCATGCTCCAGAAACCTCCCAGAGTACTTGTGTCCTGCTGTGTTGTGTCCAGCAGGTATCGGGGTGGTTGGAGTCCCCCATGAGGACCAGGGCTTACAAACATGAGACTTCTTCAAGCTGTCTGCAGAAGGGTTCATCTGTTCCTGAGGCACCCTGCTCAAAAACACCCACATCATTATTCCCATAATCCTAATTTAGAAGTTCTGAGCTGCCTCATCGTCCATGCCAGGGCAGAGCTCTGTGCATCCCTGCTGCTCTCAGACAGAACTCCCTCCATCCCCCTGGATGGTCCTTCCTGAAGAGCCCCTATCCATCCATGGCGGCACTCCAGCTGACTCTGTCGTTCAGCCCAGATCTATGCTTGCGTGAACACAAACATGCTGTTAAACAACTAAGTCATTCCCAGGGCTAAGGCACCATAAATTTTTGTCTAAGTTTTATGTCCCTTCATGAGTTAGGGCAATTCAGACAGCAGGCAGCATTCTTGTTAACAGTTCATTTTCTCTTCTCTCTCAATCTCCCGTCAGGAAGCAGCCGACAGGTCTTCCTGATGATCCTCTAGAAAAAATCATAGTTACACAGAGAATTTTACAAACAATTAATTCCTGGGGAATGAAAGAAAAAAAGACTGAAACACTGTTGCAGGACACCAAGTCAACAAATAGGAAATTTTATTGCTGTACATGCACCCTCATTCATTGTCTTTCCAGGTCCTGGGATAACAGTGGTGGAGTTAAATCAGTGCAGTTTACATACATTTTCAATCATGGCTTAGGTCAGTTCTTCGTTTCTGGAGGGTAAGTGCTCTTTGGAGGCTGTTTAATTCACTGCTACCTGAGTCTTGGCCATTTGCCTATGTGACCTCTATCTGATCACAGCATGCTCAAGAAATGCCTCCTGGCTACTTCATACATTCACACATGGAATATAGACTCTGGTGACTTCATACTTCAAATTCTGTACTCAAAAATCTAGAGATGTTTACAACTGAATGGCCTCTTTGGGTGGAATTAAATACACATTGTTGCACTGTTAGGTGTTGCAGTGGCTAAGTCCACATTACATTTCACGTGTTAGTACAAAGGGGTCTCTCCCTGCAGCACTGTGCTAGAAAGTTCTCCCTTTACCGAGACCCCACTGGTCCCTGGTCCTCTCCCCCCTCCCCTCCCCTCTCCCACTGGCCCCTCTTATGTCACTCACCCTTGCCTCTACCCCCAGCCCTCAGACTATTGGGTTCTGATGCTCTGCCCACCCCTGGGACCCTCTGGGATAAAATCACTCGCGGGCATTTGTTCTGTGTTCTTTGCCTCTGTTCCCTTCAAGTGTGTTGGTTCCACCAAACGCCTCAGAATTGCACACAGAGAACCCCTCTCTCCTTTCTGTCTCCGGTCCATGCACAGACGGTGTGTGAGTGGCTGCTCGTGACCACCAGCGAGGGTGAGATCGTGTGCACGCGTGGGTGCTGGTACAGTGCCACCTACGAGTTCCCACAGGGGACCCTGTGGAAAAAAACGTGGCATCGATCCACCGACGCCCCCGCCGCTATAGTTAAGCTGTTAAATACTTACTGCCCCAAGAAAATATGGGAGCAAATATTCAGCCTATGCAGTCTCCCCCATCATACATCAAAGCAAGCCACAAAAATTGACCTGCCAAACACCTATAAGTGAGTTAAAAAAAGCTGGATAACTGCAAATAGCCAACCAAGAAAAAAGCACTGGTCTGTCGTGAGTGTTCCCAGTTGGTTTTTCTTTATCACAAGGCACAAGTAAAGCTCTTTCCACCTGGATGAGAATAACCTCTTGCCTTGTGAAGGGATATGCTGCATAAACCCCACTCACTCACCCACAGCATCAGCAAAGGAACATATCACTGCTAAGAGCAATGACAGCCACATCTAGCCCAACAGTCACTGCACTGGCTCACTGTGTTTACAACCTTGAGCACATGTATTTTACCCAGGATTATTATTGTTTTGATTACTGTACAGAAAGTACACTTTCCTGGACCTTTTTCTATTGCAGTATATCATTCACCCATGATCATAAACATGGAAGTCAGCAAGGAGTGTTGCAATTATCAGAGTGAAAGAGAACATAATTTCTTTGATCCCAGCATCCACCCATCTGCTACCACCAGGATATGGTGCTTCAGAGAGGAGAGAGACACTGTTCTTCCTTTGCCCCCCACTGCCTATTAACTTGCAAGCCAAACCCCAAGCGTGGCAATCCTTCTCATCACAACAAAGGTTACTGCAGAAATCTCAAACTTTCCTAATTTAGCCTAAGAGCAGTGATATACATTATAAACTTCAAAAAATACTCCAACATTGTATTCCAACATTGCTCTGGACTCTTTGAAGCTCTGCACCTCTCAGACTGGCTTGCAAAGGAAACAGAAAAGCAGGATTAATAAGTGAGTAACAGGTAATTTGTATACAATTGTGGAATAAAGCCTATCTGGTAACATAAATTGCTTACAGAATGATCCTCTGAAGACAAGTAAAAACACACAAAATAAATGTTTAATATTTGCTTATTAATATCTACAGCTTTTTCCTGACTGACTACAAAGAGATGCCATTTAAAGTGGATATACCCAATGAGCTCAACTCTACAACTCTGCTGGTTTCTTGTACAGTGTGAAGTGATCCTAAACTGCAATTTTTTCTTGTTTGATCTTCAAGTTTTAAGCAAGAAAAAGGATCATGAAAGCATTTTCAAGCATTTTTTGGTCTTTTAATTCAGGCATACTTTCTGCTCCCTATGGTTTAAATTATTCATAGCAAATTGTGCAGATTCAGATGTCAGCAAGTCATTGGCTAAATAACAAATTCAAAAAGAACTCTGCAGCCATTCTCATAATATATCAGAAACACCCTATACCCAGGCAGGAGTGATCATTCATTTTCAAGTAACATTTGAATCTGGACTCATCTCATTCTTTAATGACTTTAAAGCTACTTGATGTGCTAAATGAACAGGTATTAGATGGTCATGTTTAAAAAAATTGGTTAGATCTGACTGTTATTCCCAGGTGAAATCAGTTAACATAAGAATACATGGGCCTCTACCCCAGCTGTGACAGAAGGACTCTTTATAAGGGATGAGGAAGAGTCTTCAAGGAGTGTCTTCATTGGAAGCACAAGCTCAGCATGTGCCATCACAGTCCCTGCACACTCTCTGAGGACCAAGCTCCTTAGGACACCTCCAGCCCCAGTGGTTGTCTGCAGCCTGGCTACGTGGCACCTCTGGAGACAGCTGGTGGGCCGGCATGTGAATTCATGGCCCTGGACACTGGTCTTGCTGAGAATTATAGGCATGTCCTCAAGCACTTCCCTAGCACATGAGAGTATGCCAGGCTCACAGGAGAAAACATCTAAAGCAAATCCTCCTACCCAGAGGAATTTATAATCTGAAAGACTGGATGGACATTTCAGAGTGTTTTATGTCCTGGAACAGGTTAGGGGGAGACGGGAGAATGTGAAACAAATAAAGGGTGAAAAATAATTTTCCCATTAATCAGTTTAAGGGCATACAATGACATCCACATATTATGGATGCCTAATTCTTGTCTCTAAATAAGGTATTTTTATGGGAACATGGCCAGTTAGGCAGCTGCCTGGTCACCCATGGATAGAGCAACTGATTTATGTGAACACACTGTGCATTTACACACATGAATTACACATTTACTCAGACAGTACATGTCTGGGTTTGAAAGCCCGATCCCAGTTTGCAAAGAACTGGGGGAGGCCTCTGAACAAATAATTGATAAGCTAAAATCCTTTTGCTGTCAGATGGGCTGTGGATGCCCAGTGTAACTGTAGGAGGTATCTCACAGGCAGCTCAGAGAGAACCTGACCCTGGGTAGCTGAGTACTGTTCCCAGGAGTGGCTGCATAAGGCACACAAAGAGAAGCAGAGCATCAGGCTTGCTTTATGTAGCAGTCTTTTCCTGTATCTCCTGGGTCCATGTTTTCCTCACAGCCTTGTCTAGTTTTGAATAAAACACAGAATGATCTCCAAAATTAGACCAATCGATGCACGGAAAGCACTCTGAGAACACTGTTTGAGCCTGACCTGTGACTGAATGCTCACCGTATATTTAGCTCAACCATTTGCAAGTCTGTGATGTTGAACAAATGCTCTACTTTCCACTAGTTTTGCAAAGTGCTCCTAAATTTAACTCTGAGTCAACACTGTACAACTGCAAATTTAAGTTAACCTGCATAGTCAGCTTATAAATTTTTAAGCAGCTTTTTCTTCTCTAACAGTGAATGTAAATGCAATTTGTTTGAACAAAGACACTAATTTATCAGTTATAACAATGAATGCACCTCTTTGTCTACTTCTGCCTGTGTGACATATGCATTTGTCATTGACATAAATGGAGATTAGTGACAAAAATATGTGTAAAATGCAGAATAAAAATCAGAAGTCCAGAGTAGTCGGGTATGAATTGCCATAGCTTCAGCAACATCAGAAGTGTTAAGACCATTTTTTGTAGCTGAAGATCCAGCTGTTAGCTTCTAATATCTCAAGATACTTTGGTGATGTGCAATGCTTATAAACTTTTCACCTAGTGCTGACTTTCTTTTGATTTGGAACAATGAGAACACATTGTTTATGTTTTCACTCCATCTACAAACACGTCTCCTGTGCAGTCGACAAGTTTTACTTGTGCTTATTGGTGTTAAAGTTATTTATGAGTCTTCACAAGTATAGGCTTGTGTTAGAAAAAAAGAGAAGCATCATTATTGCTTCTAGTCTTGACCTACAATGCAGCAGAAAGAAAAAAGCTTTATTTAAGAAATGTTTGGAGAACAAAAAAGGCAGAATGAAATAAATTAAATAATGGATATTCCATGAAAGACCTGCGTGGAAGTAAAGGGAAAAAACATGGGAAAGAAAGAGATGAAGAGAGAGTTTAGAATAGTGATGCCACATTTTCATAAAATAGACTCAAAGTCAGCTTGCATGTGTTTTGCACAAGGTCCCATTCAGAATCACAGAAAAATGAGCAAATATCACATTTGTGAGAGCCTTCCCTCATAGTGGCACTGTGTTCTGAGCACCTTTGTGGGACCTCTGATGTGATCTAAGGCCCCGTTGAACCAAATGCTGTGTTAACAATGACCTCTCATGAGGAGTTTTGCAGTGAAAGAATCAGAATGGACACAATTCTACTCTCAACACATGACCCATGACCGATGCATGCAAAATCCACCACAACCAGTTTTCTCAACTCCTGCACTTCCTGCCCTTCTTCCAGCATAGGTGATTGCAAAACCTGCAAAAGGTAGACCCTGCCCTTGCTTTCAATCCTGTGTCAGATAATTATTCCTGTCAAATAAATAGAGCATTTCTTCAAACACAATTTTACTCAGAAGTGACTGTCTCAGCCACACCTATTCTTACTTAATGTGTAGGATCTTTCAGTGAACTCCAGTAGTCTATTTTAAATTTATACTCACTGATAAAATTGAATTGAATCCTTTTTTATTATTATTTTTTTAAATTAATTATATGCACAGTCCAAGATGAGACACTCATGGACCTCAGCAACACAGATCAAGTTCTTTGACATACACAAAAAAACAGAAGGAGAGAAAGTGCAGATGTGTGCAATTATTCTCCTTTTCATGTCTAAATTTATGACTAAGGGAATAAAAAAGGGCCCCAACCATCTTGAAAAGGTAGAAGGGACAAGAAGGCTCACCTGTTCTAATTTTGAGATGATCCACTGAAGTCAGCTGGATATCCCACTGAGTTGCTTCCATGGGAATAAGCTCAGATTACACTTTGTCAGGATGCACACACTGAGAAAAAAGAGCATTTATCCTCCGCTAATTGAGCACAGGAAGGGAAGGTTTACTTGTAGAAAAACCACAAAAATATTTTCACCTGCCTTTTAACCCAGAACACAGGGAAACCCTTGGAAACCTGTCTCATTTTAGACCAGGTGAAGCAGTACCACACTGGGTACATCAGCAAGCAGCAAAGGTACCTTCCTCAGCACTGATGGTCAGAAGCACATTTTTGAATCTCCCAACTCTTTCCCCATTACATGCTGTGATTTCCACAAGAGACCTGTCTCAGAGCACGTGAACCAGACCTCTTTCAGATGAGACAAACCCAAAGATGTGCTTCAGCCACTAACGAGCATTCAGCCTACAGGACCAGGCTGTAGCTAGCACGAAGTCCCCAAAACCGCACGTAGCACAGAGGTCAGTGCAGGTTATTTCACTCGGCAGATCCACTCCTAATGGAGCACACTACTTGCTAATGTAGAAAGAGTCATGTTCAACCACTGCACAAAGGGACAATGACAAGTGGGGACAAGGCTGATTATAGTCAGCCAAAATCAACTGTCAAGCCCTAACAAGCTCGTGATGAAGTACAGCTAATGTAATTATCACCTTAGGGTCCACAGAGAAGGGCACTGGTAGAGTAGAAGACAAATGGGCTGGTAAGCAAGAGTCAGAGTAAAAAGCAAGGATTCCCAAACTGAAGGCTGTGATCAAGTCAGCTGTGTGGTGACAGTGAGAAAAACTGCAGTTAGTCAAAATGTAAAGTAATGCAGCCCACAGAATGAGAGAGAGCAGTTACTTGAGCAAGGAACACAAAGTCCACTTTTTATGCTAAATAACATAAATAGACACTGATAGTTCCTTAATTCCTTTGACAGAAATAACTATTACGAAACCCATCTTTCTTTAAATTTTTCTTTTCTGTCCTACCCCTGATCTCATATTACATATTCATCATGAAAGCTACAAGTCTTTTTCTACAATTCCCAAGACAGGGATGATGGGTTTTGCTTTTGACATTACTAGTGAACCACACAGAACCACTAGTTAATTCATAACAGCTCCCACATCCAAAGCAGACCACATAAGAAATTACCCTCACACAAACATCTTATTTTCCTTGATATCTGATACCATAAACCTGTTACTTCCCTCATGGATCAGAGGTCTTTGGGGAAAAACAAAATGGACAGTTTCTAAAGAAAGAAAAAGTTTCTACTGGAGAACTTTTTAAAGATTTTTATTGCATTATAAAGAAGACAAGAAAACTAACCATAAAGCATTGTATTTGTAGGCCACCTTTAAAGAGTAAATAACAATTATATATACTTCATAATACTCTGCTCTGCATATCACGTTGATGTTCCTCATTTCATCTATCTTCCATACTGAGGGGACTCATCCGTCATCTAGTCATACACAAGCCTGTCATATGGGGTGATAGAAGTTATCTTCAAGGTAACTCACTGACACTTCTTAATTAAATACCTTGAAATATTGCATATTATTTTCCTGTACCATCACTGGAGACGGTGGTAATTACATGGTGATTCCCAGAAACATTTTATGAATCCTCAATTATTGTGCAACTAGCTGGATTTGACATTAATGCTGCTAGTCTACAATAAATTATTTGTAGTAAAATATTTGAAATATTCAGCCACCTTTTCTGAGTTATCCAAGACTGTCCATTCTCCGAAGTTACTCAGATTGTTTATGCAAAGTATCCAATGCCTAGGTATTTGAAAAATTCCTGATGATTTTAACTAGATGATTTCCGAGGTAACAACAAGTTGCAACACATCCTTAAAACACAGCCATCCTAAATTAATAAATATTTGCTCTTATAAACATTCATAAGATGTGTGGACTCACAGACACAAATTCCTTACATTTTCATTGTCTTCCTTACCAAAAGGCATATAGATGTAACAAGTGTTGCTTTATTAGGCAAATGTAGGGCCTATTTTGCAGCATCCAGAGCCTACTGAAGGATTCATACATTTCTAGATTTCCAAGTATGAGAGTGGTTCACATTTCTGCCTGTCCAACTCCTTCATGAAATTTTAGTGCAAACCACAAACTTTGTCCAGGGAACTGACAGCCATAAAGCATTTTTAAAAATACAAATACTCTTGTTCCACTGCAAATCTGATCATTCAATGAGCACTGTTTAATATGCTCATTCCAGCTGCCACATCCTGTTTATTGTTGGTGCTATTTCTGACTATGCAAATTATTAGCATTTATTATGTTTGTTATGAATGGATCTTGCAATTTCTTTGGAGTTTCCTTTCTGTTGTTTCCTCCACTGAAAGGTGCAGTTCATCCCAGAGTGTGTCACAGGCAATGTACTTTCTGGAAAGACAAGCAATGGATGAGGGAGTTCAGAAAGAAATTAGCAGACAAGGACAATATAAAACTTACTTTAAAGCTTGGAAAGAGTCCTGTGCTCTTAAAAGTTCAAAATCTCATTTTATCCCCTCATTTTCACTAATTATAATTGCAGGGCATAAATCCACACTAGTGTCCCCCAGAGTCTCCTCCAGATATTTTGCTTCCATGTGCTGTGAGGCTATTTTCTCCTTTCAGTTTCCATCTCTCTTATTCTCTCTAACTCCTGCTATTTGCTTTACCACTTCTCTGCTAAGCTCCAGGTCCCAGCAGACTCTCCCCCTCCAGTTCTTTATTTGCTTTAATATGCTTCTTGCCTGAAAAAAATGTTATCTGTTTTTCTCCACTTCCACTAATTTTCTTCTTCTCTTCATCCTAAACATCACTATTTCCTGAAGCACATTAAGCCAGCTGAATATTTAACTGCCACAATAGAGTCTCAGCTATGCACTTCATTTTTCTTCTCACCCCCTTTTTCAAATGTTTCAGTGTTTTCCTGCTTCATGGCTGAATTACTAGTTTAGATACATCACCACTACTGTTGACCCTGGCAAATGAGGATATTGAAACACTTCTGCACTGCCCGTGGATGCTCTGCCCGGGTCACTCAGCCATCAGTCGTGAAGTCCAACCATCATGCTCCAGCAGATCCTGCACACAGCTTGGGGGAGTCTCTCTGACTTTCATCAGTATTGCCCATCCCTGGAAATCCTTAAAAGACCTCAGCTGTTTTTTGAAAGGTATCTTCTAGATGTTTCCTCTGCTAAACCAGTCAAATTCTCCATTCCTAATCCCAGTACCTTTGCCATGGTGTCTGCTTTTACTTTATAGAGTGCACCATGGTTTACTTCACAGAGTACAGGCAGGGAATACTTATCACCTGCAGAAGTGTTATGATCATTTCCTTCTGACATTTTATGCTATTAAGTGGCATAAACTATGATGAAATGTCATCATTCAAATACAGCAACAAAACGAAGCCAACTCCAAACATGAGCTGACTACAGAGTGTGTGGAAAACACCCCCACTTTATCAGCAAATAGTGGAAAAGTAGTTGATAATTTATGTCTTAGCATTCAAAGTTTCTGAAGTCATACATTATTCATGGAAAAGTCATCTACTCATGTCTTTAAAAAAGACACATTAAAAGTACAATGTTAAAAATAGATGGCATTTTATTGGAGATCATAATTATTTAAAAAGTTGGCAACAGGCCTTTTTAGTTCCTAAAATGACCTTTCAAGATGAAATGAGGAAAAGAAAAGCTTCTCTGAGGAAGAAGCTATGAAAAATTCTAGTGCATAAAGAACGCATTTACCTTTAATCTGAATTTTAGTATATTCTCCAATGAGAACAGAGACCAGTAAAGTCACATTCAGAAGTACTACTAAATAGCAGTGTAGGTTTGCTGAATGACAGAATTTGTAACCTTGTTGTGACCAAAATTGTCATGATACCGCTGTAATTTGGAAACTCAAACTTTGCCTGGGCAGTAAATGAGAAATGCACAAATATATCATAAACATGAGCAGAGAGCAATCCCTGAGTACCATTTACCTGTCTCAGTGTTGCCACATATATTATCAGTAAACAGATTTGCTTTCATTTCCCTTAATGAGTGTTCACTCTTCTGCTTACTTTCCCCCTAAGCAAAGACCATGTGAAAATATTGGTAGTGTTACAATTTAAATCAGCAGCAAAACCATAATTAGAAGTGGACAAACAGCTGGCCGAAATTAAGCAGGAAAGGAGTTAACAATTCTGCACTACCTTTTGAGTGACCCCTCCTTGCACTTATTTCATTTTTTCAGAGGTATGTAATGTGTGGTCAGTCTCTGGTGCAGGTGCTGGGGCCCCAGGTGTGACCTTCTACATTTATTGGGCAAGATCCAAGGGTGGATGAATGAGAGAAACCACCGGCCATGGGATGACCAGGATGGAACGCAAAGATATGATGATGACTGATTACTTATCTCTCTGCCTTTATCCTTTTCTTGCCTGAA
The DNA here is from genome assembly GCA_013397175.1 of Platysteira castanea. NCBI lineage: Eukaryota > Metazoa > Chordata > Aves > Passeriformes > Platysteira > Platysteira castanea. Next base: position 359,473 of record VYXC01006597.1, read on the forward strand.
GCAGAGTCAGCTCCTCAGAGGTGTTGCAGAAGAGGTAGAACTCAAAGAGCATTAGAATGCACAGCAAAAGGAAGTAGCAAGTTCCCTTGTTACGGCCAGCTCCAGGAAAGTATCCTTGTTCAGAGAGGATGTTAAGTGCCTTGTTAAATCCTGTTGAGGCTGGTGCAACTGAAAAAAATACTTAAAGTTAAGCATATTGTTAAATGCTTTCTAAACTGAAACTATTACTGCTTTTCTGACTAGTGGCATGTTCTTGGAGGTCATTTCATTCCTTGGAGGCAGTGCAAAAAGACACACAAGGCTCTTGGTTCTGCAAGGAAGGGGTAACTCTTTGTCCCAGTGCAGTTCTCCTCTGCATTAAGCAAGTTCCAGAGAAGAAAACAAGTATTTCACCTTTATTTAAATTTATTCCTCTGTTTATATTAAACAAATCTAAATCAATGCATTGATAACATAACTACTTTCCTCTGGAGCAGTTGCCTCCTGTTTACAGCTGATTAAATGGGAGCTAGAAACTCCGTAACAGAGCAACTTCAAAAATGAATGAGAAGAACAGAGGTGCAAGGAACAACCCACCGGCTCCAAAGACTTATAGAAATCATAGACACAATCAGCATGTTCACAAAATTCAGTTTCCCGCTGGATAACTGAAAGGAACTGTATTGTCTCGTGAATGTCTAATACCCCTATTAACAGCAGTGATCAGGGTAGCAAACTCTGCAGGCAGTAGAGACAATATGCAAGGCAGTAGGCACAGCATGTGTGGCTACAAACAGATATTACAGCAGAATAATAACTTTAACCTCTGCTGTCAAAAAATACCACAAATTCTTTAGGTCGTTATTCACAGGAAACATTCTGCATGAAAAAGTATAAATATGGCTTTAATGCAACAATATTGCATTGTCAGCTCTTGGTAATTGGTTTAATTTTAACTCAGGAAAGCCACAAAAACAAATCAAGCTTTTTGTGTCCCTTTGCATTCTTATGGTTACAAATGAGATTTCCAGCAGTTTAAATTCCAGTGTATGGTGGCTGCACATTGAATCATCAGTTACCTACCTTCTGGTAGAAAAAAAAATCAGATTGAAACCCTAAGCTGTGGTTTGCATCTTTTCAAGGAAATTCCATCTGTTAGTTTCTACTCCAGATAATTTAGAAATGCTTGGCTGAGGGGAAAAAACCCTAAAAGGAAAAATGTCATTGCAGTAGTAGGAGATGAGGTTACCTCCCACTATGTTTTAAATTCAGTGCTGCAGTTCTGGCCCTCAAACCCATCTTGTGCAGTGACAGGTCTGAGCTGCAATATTGAACTTACGTAGGTTTGGGGAGCCAAAACTTTATGTTTCTTCACACAGGTCAAAGCACAGCCAAAACAATGCCTGTAGGGAGTGGTTAGGAAAAAAGGGCAGATGAAGCGAAAAGGGCACTTAAGCTCTCTGTGAGAACATGAGGTTTTGAAAATATAAACAAAATATTATCATTTTAGAACAAAGAAGAAAGTTTCTCCTGCTGTTTATGTTACTGTCTGTGCCAGGGAGAGCACTGAGCACTCAAGGGTCTCTGTGCTAAGCACAGTGTAAGCTCACAAGGAGATAGTCCCATCTTTGGAAAGTTTTCAGTCCAGGCCCTTTCTTTCTCTGCCTTTTGCACATATTAAGTTATGCCTCCTCATTAAATGGCAAAGAAGTGCTGTCAAACTAGATAAAGCAAAATTCCTGCTGTGCTTACCATTCCTTTCAGAACACATTTTATAATCCACAACAATAAAGTATAATTTATGCATTTTTATCAAGCTCTGCATTATTTTAATAACATCTGCAAAGATCAGATTGCAATATGTTCTGGGAGATATTGTTTTGCCCTGAGTTCATAAAATGTTATATTTTTCAGTTAGATCTCCTGCCACAATTTCATCTGCAGTTATGAGTAATTTTTTATCTATTTTGCCAGATCTTGTTTTGAGTAGTAAGAGTTCTCAAAGCCAGATGATTTCCAAAACTTTCTTCAGTGGTCTTTGAATATCGATTTAAAGCAGGACAGAGTCAATGACCATAGCTCGTTTATTGGATTTCTTTCTTACAAGGACATATGTAAAAGAGGCATCAAAAAACTGGTCTTTTCATAAGCTTTTAATTTATTAAAGTAAACCCTGTTGTGATGGAGTACTGTGCTCAAACAAAAGCTTTTCCAACTTTTCTATAGAGTGTGCTAAAAAGGATTTCCCACTGAAGATAGACTATCCACTGTTCTAACAAGCATTTTTTTTTTCTCATGAAGGAAAAGCAGGCACCTGGAGCAACCACTTGGATCAGTTCAATGGTGAATAGGTGCATCCTTCATCCCTGCCCAAATTACTGCTGTATCTCAGCACTTCCTCACACTTTCAGGCACTGATCAGACTTCCAGGGACTATCCCCAGTTTCTCTGTGCTGCTGCTCCAGGGCTCTTCCTTCATGGATATGGGAAAAATTCTCGCGTTCCACTCTCCTGAAGCAGACTGTGGAAAGTGATTGAAGTCAATGGTTGTTAGCAAAGTGGCCAGGTCATTTCAGTGAAAGAAAGAGATGCTGATAGTCTGTAGTTCTGCTCAGATGAAACCACCTGGGACTGAAAGAATGCTTGCTCTTGGATCAACAATTCAGGCAAGGGGGTTTTCAGCCAAACCTGTGTAGAAGCCAGAATTGCTCTTTCAGTGAAAACCTGCCCAAGGCAAGTAGTCCACCTCTCATTTCCTATGCGAAATCCATTGTCCTCCAACTGATTTCCCAGGGAATGATCAGAGCTGAACAGACTCATACTTTATTTGGGGTTATTTAGCCTGAGCTACACAGTGAACCTATCAGGATTTTCCTTCTGATAAGTCAGTCAGTACTCCACCAGAACACTAACATAAGAGGCCTGTGGCATGCTAGAGGAACAATGATGTATTTAACTTATTAGTTCACTCCTATCTCGCTTCCCCCACTCCCCATCACTAATCTGACACTGCAGCAACCATGAGACCAGGTGTTGTCCCCACACTAGTGAGCATACACTGAATTTGCTCTTGTAATTAAGGAAGGATTAGCTGGTAGTTTGCACTAGCCACTGAGGCAACTTCAGGAAAAAATGCTGCTTATTAAAGAGGTAGTTAAGACAGCTACTTTGCTTTATGACTCATATAGAAACAAGTATAGGACTTTTAATTGTACTAGAAACTGTAAGAATTCCACAACTAAAGTTACCTTCAAGGAAACTATATTAGGAGTTTTTGAACCACTGGAAATACAAAAACAAAACCTTTTCTTGCCCTTTAAGATATGTTCTACACACTTCTTTCGTTCTTTTGAATAGTAAAAATCCACACATAAATATGTTTATAAAGAGGTAATTCCATCTCTAGGTTCTGAGCCCTATAAACCAAGGCAACATCTCTTTCCTTGTTACAAATATCTTAAGATCAAGTTATACAACTATACATATTTGAACATATATTTGTGGTTAAGTCCATTTAAAATGATTTGGGGATAGGAAAATATATTTGGAATGTACTGCTGGTATCCAAAAATGTAAAGTTATAATATCCCAATGGTATAAACAAAGAGAGAGTAGGAATTTATTTTAGGCAGTACACTGCAACAAAGTCTCATGAGCAGAGAGCAGGAATAGGTTAAAAGTGGAACAGTGCTAGGAGAGGTGAGGTAGAAGACGAGTTTATGAGGTGACAGCTCTATTTTGCCTAAGCTCGTCTGGAGGCGAATGGGGAAAAGAGCTCTCTTTCAAAAGGGCTTCAGTATTTCAAAATGTATTTGTGCTCCTAACCAGGTTTTACCTTTCCATCGGCAAGAAGGCAAGGCTGGCTCCAGGGTGACATACCAGGAGCACCAGCTGCCTCCGAGAGAAGATCCTGTAGAAACACCTACCAGGAGAACGTTGAAATTCAAGGGAGAGCGGGGAAAACTGAACAGATACAGATATAAATGCACATACGGATACTGACAACTGTAAATGGTCTCCATTGTTCCTGATCCCACTCCTTTATTCTGTCCATAAAAAAATTATGAGACCCAACTATTCATACAGCATTTCCAGAAATTTAATAGACCGTATAGATTAAACTCTGAGGGCCAAGCACTGGTGTCAGATACACCCAATGAAACCCCATCTGAGAACAGAATTTGGCTCAGATTCAGCAGGCAAATGAAAGGTTTTTTTCCACTTTCAGAAGAAACCCAAGTATGTAAAGTTTATAGGCAGTAGTAGGAGAATAAATCAATTTAAGTCCATGTCACACCATTCTTTACAGTTTTGTAACAAGGTGTACTTTGTTAGATTTTAATCTGCATACATTTGAGACAGCAAAGCTCTTCAAAATCATCTTTTAATGGCATCGCAATTTATAGACAGTAACTAATTTCAAACTTCATAGCACTTGGCTTTTATGATTATTTCAAATCATTTAAATGCAAATGAATTTCCAGAGAGAGAAAACATCAAATGCCCTTGAGTGGCAACATGTAATAGAACTGCGAGCAGAAATCACAGTAGGAATTTGAAGCAGTCTGATAGGGTTTGACGGGAGGTCTGTATAAAAGTGTTTGCCTAAATCCAATTTACATTTCATTTCACATTATATTCTATTTACCCATTTTGTCATTTTAATATGACTTATTTACTTAATCCTGCTCTGAAATCCAATCTACTATCAAGAGTAAATGTGGAATTCTGGTCAGGATAGGACTTACAGCAATTTTGAATTTTAGGACAATGGTAATATAGTTTCTAAAATAGAGCTAGCTAGCTTTCCCCCCACAGTTAATAATGTTACAGCACCACGCAGCCAAAACATTTGTGCATGCCTTAAATAATTACACTTCTTTCAAGCTAAGCAATTGTTTGCCTACTGACAGAGTAATATTTCCTGGGAGGCATTGCTAAGCTACAGTACATACAAAATATTTGGACACAGAGTGCTGAGAAAGATCTGAACTATTCTTAAAGTGATTGCTCTCAGAAAGATAAGAACTGTCCTGGAACTCCCCATTCAGCAGCAGTTACAACAAAGCACCACGGGTGGGGTTTTTAAAGCCAGATGGATTTGCAGGAGGCAGCAAGAGCTGGTCTACCTCTAGTGCTTCCTGTCTTTCTGGATAAGCAGTGCAGGTAAGGACCCAGCCACAGCTCACATCTCGGCATCATCCATCCTCTGGCAACATCCAGCCTTTAGGTTATGGAATGCACATGTCCTTTTTATTTTACCTGAGATAAAAAACCGTAACTGTCCATGTGTGATTGCAAAGTGACCAAATGCATTCTGCCCTGCCAGTGCAAATTCTGCAGTACAGCAGGCTAAACCAGGGCACGTAGCATTTGTAGGCGAGCAGAGCCAACGATGTAGTTCGCACAGTGTACGAGGGGATTTGACCATGGTGTGGGCCAGACTTACACATGTAACCAACGTGTATGTGTCTGTTCTGAGGCAGGGAGAACTCCAGTGACCACGCAGTCCCTAATTCCTCCAAATACCTGTTTTCCAGGCCCAGTATTGGAATCAAAAGGCAAAAATACATCTCAAACTCATTAATTCCAGCAAAGGCTATACACAGTATCCTGCAGACCTCCTAGTCCACAGGACAGGAGAATGAGAGAACATGATTTTATGGTGCTACTGGTATGTGAATATTTTTCTCATTTCCCAGAGATGAGCTGCACTACTTAAACTACTGTAACAAAGTAAAAAATTTAGATCTCACATGTTTTCAAAATCTGTCTTTTTAAAGATAACAGAAGACACAAATACCTTCAGATATTCAGGGCTATTCATCATTCTGTGCCACATTGCCAGCACATAGTTTGCAGAAATCCATGAATATTTTCATTTCTTATCAGATATAAATTACTGATACAGTCAGTACAATGTTTGTTGGTGAAAACTCCTATAGTCGAGTAAACTGAGTGATGGATTTGAAAGAAAATAAGAATAAAATATTGTGCTTGGGATAGAGAGATTACTAAAATTGTGCTATTCCAACAGTAGCCAATTTCACAATCAAGATGTCTTTTCTATTGCAAGGGCAATTTTTATATGTGTCTTGCACATAAATGTCACTCTTTTGTTTATGATGTGTTTCTTTTTCATTTATTTCATTAATTTTGTATATATTTTCTGTGAAAAGAACTTCTAAGGAAGTACATTTGTCCTCTGTTTTGAGCAATTTGTCTTTTGCAAGGACGATATAACTGTAAAAGCAATAATACAAGGCCTTTTATCAAAAACTTATCAACACTGTTCAAACAACGAGGCAGTTCATTAGATTTGAATAAGCTAACTGCTGGGTTAGCTTTGGACCTACAGTTTGTCAGGTTAGGTGCTGGCTATTTTATTTTTTCATTTTTCAAACTTCTTGGAATGGGTTGCTCAGATAAAGACTGGTATATTGACTAGCGGTGATCAAAGAGAAACAAACCTTTAATAAAGATCTTGAGTCTTTATCACTACTAAGTACACTTCTACCATCTGCTAGTCCAGCTCCCCAGTTGGCTCCCAGGTCTTGGTGACTGTTTCATCAGTGAAGGTTTGCTCAGAAGCTCTTCCTGGGAAATTTCCCTTTGGAAAACCCAGGATGAGGTCTAGGGAAACAATCCCTTCCAGTGGCCACCCATATAAAGACAGATGGCCAGGCTGCAGAATGTTTTTTTCCCAGTTCGCTGGTCTTTCCCCAGTGCTCTCTGCCCACACAGAAGGGAAGGATCCCTCCCATGCCCTCCAGCTGCACCCCTGGACATGCAGATTGGAGTGTCTGGCCCTGAGCAGTACAAATCCAGGGCAGTCAATACCATTTCACCTGGCAGCAGGATCCACTGCATGGAGGGGGAGAACCAAGCACTGCAGACAAAGCCATTATTTGCTGAGATCATCAAATCACAGTTGGGTGAGATTTGCAAAGCACAGTTTTCTGTAAGGAGATGTCAGTCTCTTCACTGTGAGGTTATGCTGCATAGAGGCCATAAAGGGCATGTCCTCAAAGACACCTCTGGATCTTGACCTCAGTCTCTCTGGCTGTAAATAGTTTTAGGTTTCACTCAGTTCTGCAGTGGTGAATGACTTGCACAGCGGTACCACTCAGCAACTTCAGTGGAGCTGCCCCAGGTATTTGCTGTGAGCATTCGGCCAGGTCCCCTCAAAGGCAGATGAAGTTTCTCAGTGAAGAGCTAAAATCCATTGCCAGAAACTTTTATAACAGTAGAACACACTCTTAATAAACAAAATATGTGGAACATATGTCAAAACCAAAACCTGCCAGGAAGCAACATAACTCACCTTTCTTTATTCACACACAATACTAAATTCCCTTCTTAATTTCTTCCCTTTTCTACTACTTTTTTTTCCATGGAGCAGTAAGATGCTTCTGGTAATACCTGAAAGCCTCTATTTTGACCTTTATTTCCTTTTCTGTGACAGAATTAAGATTCTTCTTCCTGGAGCTGTTGAGAAGATTTTCTGAATTTAGATATGGATGTTACATGTTAAAAGAAATAATAGAAACTTTCACTGTGAAATAGAAAGTGCAAAAAAAAAAAACCTTAGACTTTAGGCAATACGCTTTACGCACTTACAGTACACTTCAAAGCCAGGAAGCACTAGTGTTAACATAAGAACAGTTGCTTTGCAGACATCTGATACCATTCTCCCAAACCTGCTGAGTGCACTGCTTTTTTTCCTATGTTTGTTAAACACCCGTTTCCCCGGATGGCTTGGTAGCCATAGGTCATTTTACCCACAACATAACCACTTTGAACAAGTTCTATATTTTTAAAGCAAATACTTCAGTGCCTTTTATACTGCAGGAAAGAAGGAAGAAAACACAACAATAATGCAATTGAATTATCATCTTAAAAAGCAGCATGGCTGAGAGACAGATTTCTAGTTTTATGATGACAAAAATCAGAAGGAGAGGGGGGATGTGACTGTCCCATTTCTATCCACAGATTTAATATGATGTGATAAAAACAAAGATTGAAGGAAGATGAATCATATCAAAGCCAGAACTGAGCAAGTGTCCTACATCACCACAGTGTGAAAATAAGGGAGAGACTGCCATAAAGGACATAAAAACATCCCATATGTATACTACGTTATTTACAAAATATTCATTAACATTTCAAGCTGACATGAAAATTATTAGGTTGCAAAAAATATTGGTTAGCTGCTCTTCATTGCAAAGATTTCTGCAATGAAAAGACTACTGAGATTATGGGGAACTCAGAAAACAGTTATTTTCCTAGAAAAAATATATTTAAAAATTTAAAAAATATATACAAAATCTATCTCTGCGTAGATACATGTGTGACTACACACACACACACAAAACTAGGTATTTAGGATAAGAATTAATATTCAGTGTCTGGCAAAATATTCAACATTTTCCTCCAGTATAATCATCTTCTAAAATATGGTAGGACCTTTTTGCAGGTCAATCACAGTTTTCTGGCAAGCTGTAATTTAAATCAGCTATATTCTGCATCTAATGTGGATGTTTCACTGAAAAATAATTAAAACTAACCACACTACTTGTGTCTCTTTGCCTGTCAGATACAGACCACTGTTGTGCATGCACATTGCTAATCTCAGGAAAGGAAACCTTGCAGAAAGGACAAAGAGGTGACAAAGTAATTGCCCGCAGTGGGTGATTTGAAGAGTTGTAATAACGAGGCGCTCCTTGCTCACGCTACCTTCATCTCACCTGAACTCCTATTTGGTGACTCACTTTCATTGCTTTTAGGCTAATAATGGAAATAGATAGCTCTCCTGGCAAGTAACAGACAGTATATCAGAGCTATCGACTATATTTCTACTTTTTCAGCACCAAGATGGTTCAGTTTGTTCATCAAAAGGGTCTCAGCTTGTTTAATCTCCTTTATCAGCCCTCCCTCCATCTCAAAGCTTGCAAAGGCTCCTGCTCCTGAAATTGCTGCCTTCATCTGAGCCAATGCAGTGCATATTTCCCCTTTCTACAGAATGATGTTTCAATGCCAAAGAGAGGGAGCATGAGAGAGAGAAATAATCTTGGCACTCATTCAGGTTGTTGTGAAGAAAAAGAAGGGAAAAAAACCCAGACTGCCAATGGGGATTTCCTCTGTAATAAGCCAGATGGCATCATAGGATGCTTGGGGAAAATGTTTCTGTCTAATTCTCTTCAGTAGCAGAAACTGCCAAGGCCTGGCCTTTGTGGTAAAAGCAGTGACTAGCTATTTTATATTCTTTCTCTTTGCTGTGCATGCTGTCCCCACCTGTCACTAATGCCTTTGGAATGCAGTTGGTGCCTGATAAAAGCTCCTTCCCCTCCTTTCTCTCCCTCGCTTCTGGACTCCAAATAATATTTCCTTTCCACCTATACCAGCAACATGGCTACAACATTTGCTCTGTATCCCAGTGATGTCAATATAATTTCTTTCTTCAAGTGCAAAATATTTCATATAACATGGGGAAAACCAGCTGTGAAATTTCTAAAGGTTACCATCCTGGCAAAAGACCAAAGCAGGAGTTGACGCAGGGAAATGGGGAGCTGGTGTCCTGTAAAACACAGGCATTCAGCAGCTCAAATGTCAAGATGGGCAACCTACCTGAAATGCTGGTTGGCGTTACAAGGGTTTTTTTAATCTATATTTATAAATTTTATTTATATACATATATAGCTATCTATCTGCTTCTGTTTTTTTTTTCATATTTGCAAAACTTTGGTGTTTCTGTTGCTTTCTGAAATGTGAGTTCAATCTCTCTGCATACCAGATGGATAGTAGAGACTGCGTATTCCAAAAGGATGGGAAACCTTATAGAAATCTTGTACGTGATTGCTAGGGTGTTTTTGGTTCCTTAGAATCAGATCCATAAGCTGTCTTCTTGCTTTAAAGGCTTGTATATCCACTGTAAGGACTAAATTCTTTTTCCTCTCCAGAAGCAGTCCTATCATATATTCAGCATGGGGCAGTTAGATATTTTAAACTCACTCTTTGCTGAGAGCAAAGTAGCATTTTCCCACAATTTCCTCAAGCTGCTTCTTTCTTTTTGACATGGTTGTCTCCAAGTAGTCATGATGTGCAGATATCACTGCAGCAGAGTAAAGAAATACATCCCAGAGTATCGTTTCATTGAGGCAGTAGAGCTGCTAATGGCTGCTGTAGCAAAGGCACTTACAAAACTTTGCATGCTGTGCTGGTAAGGAAGGTGCAGAGCTAATGCAGAGATGTCGGCTGAGATACAGACAGTGCTGGTTGGCAAAAACAGGACTGCAAGAGTCATAAAAATAGCAACATTTATAATCTGATAACAACATGTTCATTGATATACTGTCAACTGGGATAATCTAAAGACAATAAGAAGTTATTTTCTTTATCTAGGTATAAAATAGCAGCAAACAGGCTTACAGGATTTTTCTAAGATGTAGTATTTCACTACTTCTTGGAAGTAAAACCATGCAGATAGCTGTCTCATTGAGCAGCTGATGAATGTTTCAAGATATAAATGTTGGTATTTTTTTCCAATTAAACAAAGATGTACCATTTCCACATTTTTGGATGAATAACAATAATCTATATTATAGTGGGCTTACTCTTTAATGTATGAAGAGAAATCTGAGGACTGTCAACTGCTAAATGACAACCAACATCCCGTCCCTCTCCCCAGCAGCTTTCCACAACTCTGACAGCAGAACAGAAACCAAACTCTGAAATCAAGCTCAGAACTATGGCAGACCTGGTCCCACAGCATCCTAGGAAGACTGGAGAGAACCTCCACCTATGCTGCGGCTGAGCCTGGGGAACACGTTTGGCAGAAAGGGTCTCTCGGCAGCACCCAACAAAGGAAGGCTCGGCCATGGATGGTGCCCTGTGCCGTGAAGCAGAAGGATGGGCTCCCCCACCACCAGCATGTTGTCCCCTGAGGGGAAGAGCCCAAACAGCCCTACCAGTTCCCTGAGAGGCCCCTGCGCCCTCAGCACTGCTTTTCTCAGCTCCAACCCTGCCACATTACTTGCTGGTGCAGGCGCAGCTGTGTACACCCCGCCGATGCCTGGGCTGGCCCTCTGCCCACAGCATAGCAGATTACAGTTCCCAGAACTGCTCTCCAGGGCCAGGATGAGCAGGAAATCAGGATTTCTTGACACTGGTCTAATGCCGGAAGAGAGACCAGCCAGGCAGAACTGATGGGGCCTAAAGATAGCTTAACATCAGCTCTTGCCGAGTGCCTTCCTCTGCCACAAAGCATTGCAGCCAAGGCATAACCCAAAATCCAAGCCAGTACATTTGAACAGGGCAATAAAAACAAAGCCATTCTTTTCTGCTCCCAGCTGTGTGTTGAACATTGTTTCATGTTTATGACCCCATCACTGTTTGGTACAGATTGCCCATGCCTGTGGTCAGCATTCCCTGCTGTGGTCCCAAGGGCCAGTGCAAGCTGGGGCTGCCAGCAGCCTCTGCCTGCCTCTACAGGGGCTTTCCCGGGCTCCAGCTGATCCCATGTAGTGCCTTGGGAGCACATCCAAAGGGAAGAAAAAAAATCCTTCCGCCCAACAATTTTTAAACCCAGTATAGAACACACCAGACTGATTTCAAGTGAGATGTTTATTTCCATTCTGGTGAGCTTTATCCTAGAAAACAACCATGAATTTGCCCTAACTCAGGTTTACTTCGGTTAGAAGTTACAGATGACAGCTGGGCAGACTTCAGCTGAATTATGTATTTTGTTCATTCTCACAGAGTTTTGGTTAATTAGGCAATGAAAGATGTTGTTTAGAATCAGGATAATAGCAATAGCTATATCACAGTAAATTAGTGGTATATTTCTGGGACATTAATGGAATCAGATGCCAATATCTGTGTTGGTTTAGGAAAGCTCTATGTTTTGACTCCAAAAATATTCTTTGCCAATAGCAGTAAAGTTTATGTTGTCAGTTTCATAAGATAGCATCTATTTTCTAAGTATATATATTTCTACTAATATCCCCATACTATTAAGCAGCTGTGAATCCTTCCATACTGCAGGCATTTGTGTGTCCTCCTCTATAAAAACAATGCTGATTTGGGAGGCAGTGATCATTAAATGTAGAATTAAGCTCTGCTGTGGGATATTTCTCTTTTGACTACATGATTATAAAAGTAAGCTTTCAGGAAATTTGGAAGCATATTGTCCCTGAGGCAAGAGAAACCTTTTGTGGAACACAGGATTTTTGAAAATTATATATAAATGTATAAACATATAAATGGCAAAGTCTACCCTTTGACTGTATTTTTGAACTGGGCTTGCCTGTGGAGGCCCTTCCATGAAAGGATATTCAGAGAGCTCTGATCTTGATAGCAACTGTCAAATACCTGGGAAATGCAAAGTGTCTCCTGGAAGGCCTGATGCAGTGAGGGGTAGAAGCTCAGGTGGAAGCTGCATTATCACAAATTTAAACTGCAGTCTCACTGCTCTGACAATGCACATAATTTTAATGTGTGAACACAGTACCATGAGACCTCTTATCAATATGTTCACTATGCAAGTGGAAGCTCAGAAAACTTCAAAGCAAGTCGATAAATTTCCATAAAAGTGTTGCCAGCCCATAATCAGATGGCTAGGAATTCCCAGTTGCACCAAAGATAAAAACTGATGATATGAATTTGTCCTTGTTCGAACCAAGCACTCATACTGAAATCAGCAGTACCCATATGTACTAATATCAGTCCTTTGCCTGCAACAGCTATTTTTCTGCCAGTCCACAGATTTAGGGATTTTCTTCATTTCTCTTTCAAAGAGTGAAAATGAAAAAAGAACATAAAACAAACTCAAAGGACCCCATTCCATCTAGATTTGAGTTGTCTTTATCTGGCAAGCCAAAACCTGCCTTTGGCCTTTATTTGACTTTCTCAAAGTCATAGTCTACTGCTTCCTTTTCTAAAATTCAAAGGCAGTACCTATTGGTGAGATACCACGCTCTTACTCAGTTGCTTCTAAAGCAACTCTGCAAAATATACTCCGTAATTTTTCCAAACCTGGAAACTGAACATTTGTTTTATGACTTGTTCCCACCAGGAAGAATCCAAATGAAAACCTTCATCCCACCTCAATTTTGTGTTTTTTCCTTTTCCATGACTGCCTCACAAGTGCGGGCAGCTGCAAGCCTGAGAATAGGGACATTTAATGTAACTGTGTTTTTTTAAGCTGGAAAGGCTTACACCATAGGAGAGCTAATTAAAGTTACTTTGTAGTGAAAAAGAATGTCACAGAAACATCCAATTTAACTGAGAAGATAGAGAAACATAAAGACAAAGACAAAGTCTTTTTCTAAACTTCCTTTAAAGAAAAACTTACCAGTAAGATTCAGAAGTTTTCTGCAGTTTTATCTTGTTCCCTTTTGCCCCCTGCCCCTGAATTATTAAATTAAAGGCCAGAAAGCTTCACGTTGCCAGCTTTGCTTATCTTAGTTGATTTACGTAGTTACCATCTGGTGGGTTTTTCTTTGTTTGCTCATGTTTTTTTCTGGATAGAAATGTATTTCAGAAAGCCTTTCACCTTGACAGGGGGGCACCTAGGAATGAAGGATCCATCTTCCTTCCCAGCAGGTCGCTGCTGACCGTGCCCTGGTAGAAGTGCATGTCCTTCTCCCAGCTCCCACAGCCAGGCAGGCAGAGCAGGAGCACCATGCCAGTCAGGACTTGAGGAGTGAGATGGGAATAGCAGCATTGCACAGCACCTGCCCTCCACTGCTCAGGAGCAGCAAGGAAATAATTTGGCCTGCACTGTGCAGAGGAAATTGCTGCTCCTTCTGCCTTAACCTGGGCATGAAGGTAACATCACAACGTCAGACAGCTGCTACAGCAGACCCTGCAGTTCCAATAAGCTCCATGTAGTGATTTAATTTTTACAGTTGTTTACTTAGAGGCTTCACTTTTAATAATTCTGAGAGAAGGATCAAAGCAAAGCACTGGAGCCTCTAGCATTTTCTTCAGCCTCTTTTCTGTACTGGCACAAAGAGAAAGAGGGCATTTCCACAAAGTCCTGACTCAAGTATAAAAATAAAATTTACATTTATCATATTTGAAGGCAGCCAAGGAAAACTGACCTCATGGTATGAGCTCTAAGAAAGCTCAGGAGGGAGAAATTAAAACAATTAGTAGTAATTACCACCAAAATTATGGTACTGAATAGGACAGTGCCTAATAATGAGAGGTCGCAATTACTAATGTGCCCTTCTGTATGCTCATTTGTCTTCTCAGTATTGTAGTCATTTGTGTTGTCCTTTTGCACAGCAGGATGCCCAGTGCCACACTCCATTCCCTTTCATAAGAAGTTCGGAATAAACAAGGGTTCAGCTTGTTCAAAGCATCAGTTTATACCTTTGAAGGGCTTGGAATAATATGGACTTTAGTTTCAGTCTCTTTGTAGAGAAACTTAACTGCCTCTGAGCTTTGTCTTTCACTTCATGTGTTACAAGGGAATGCAGCTAAAAGGTGAGAAAAGCTGCATTAATTTATATTTTCTCCCAAATAAATGGAACCAGAATCACATCTTCCATTCTTCTTAAGGTTCGTAGCTTTTGTGCACACTGGGAAGGTTTATCTGTGTATTTTACTGATGCAGCTAATTCATAGAATGGTTTGGGCTGGAAGGAACCCTAAAAACCTAGCTGGGCCTAGCTCCAACACTTCACCTCAGGCATGGACATCTTCCACTAGACCAGGTTGCTCAGAGCTCTATCCAACCTGGCCTTGAACACTTCCAGGGGATGGGGCATCTACCCCCTCTCTGGGGAACCTGTTCCAGGGCCTCACCACCCTCACTGTTAAAAATTTCGTCCTTCTATCTAATCTAAATCTGATCTCTGCCAATTTAAATCTATCACCCCTTATCCTATCACTACATGCTTTTGTAAAAAGTCCCTCTCTGACTTTTTTGTAGACCCCCTTATTCAAGTTACTGATAAGAGCCAATATAGCTAGGACAAAACTAAACCCTTTTAGTGACATCACAGTATAAAAATGTTTGCACAACAGTAGTGTCCACACAAGAATTTTTATCAGACTAGTTGTCCTGATAATTTAATGCACTTACTTGTGGGACTTAAAACTTGAAACTCAGGATTGCCTGGAGAGGTCACCTACACCATTTTCCTACTCTGACACATTTTTACAGATTCATGATAATTCTGAAATTTGTAATATTGGTCCAACAGCAAATCAGCAAAAAGGCATTTTGTTACTTAAAACTTCCTAATCAAAAAAAGGCATTTTGGGTCAGCCCTTGTCTGCTTAATCAAAATGTTTTCTTTCAGCACAAATATGAAAGCAAACTTCAAAAAGTAACATTAAAATGATAAATTACATTATTCTATTCCAGAAAATGCATAACACATTATAGCAACTCTATTTAAGCCATTTTTCACAGCCGGATCTCATTCAAATCAATACTGTCCTGAAGGACATTTTGATTTCAACATCACAGCATTTTCCAAAGGACAAGTATTAAAAAGAATGTTGCCATAGCTAAAAGTGGACATAACATTAAAAAAAACCCATAATGAGCATAGTGCATTATGCCATTTATAATCTAGAGACAACAACAAAATTTTTTAAAAATCTAGAAGTCCAAGAGAAGTTATTCCTGGGAATTCCTATCTGATATGGTGTAGGCAAGCAACTAACTGTTTTCCTTTCCTCTTATAGATCCATAAGTGGCAGTTCAATCACCTCCCTTCTGGAGACTGCAGCCTTCATCAGAGGGCTGGCAAAGCAGGCTGTCAGAGCACTCTAATTTACTTCAGTGAAAATCAATTAAGATAACTTAAGTGACTTTAACTGGGAAATTGCTGGGGACAGTAATCACCACTGCAGACAGTGATGAGTCCATGAGAATGGCAACTTCTTCCATCAACATATTTGTACCAAAATGGACATCTCTCCATTGCTTCAACATCTGAGCCAAAGCCCACTCAAGTCAACAAGATCTCCATAATTAAAAAAGTAGAATTAACAATTAACCCATATTCAATATTTGGCTAGGAAACAATGCTTCTCAAAGTCTTCCTTTGTCATGCTCTTATACATATTAAAAAAAAAAAAAAATATATATATATATAGTTGCCCAGGCAGTCTTGTGATTGAGTAAACTAGATTTAAAGAAAATGTTTTGATAAAGTCAACATTGCATGTCTGAATCAGTGCTACAGAAAACAACAAATGTCACTCTGCTGCTTCTGCCACTTCAGCACCACTTCAAAGGTCACTAATTCCTTGAGAAGCTGCCATAAATAGCCTGCATCTCATACAGAAATGTTCTGCCAAAATATTAACTCAGAGTTGCCTTGTATTTTCACCTTCAGTCATCAATACTTTTTGACAATCCTTTGCTAGAACATGCTTTCCATCTTAACACCTTATTAATTCCATGGCTACATCTTTCCCCATACTCCCACAGTAATTGCAGGACTCCCACTCAAATTTCACTGACACAGAGAAGTTGAAAACGTTCTTCCCAGATGGGAAACTCTATTTGTAGTGATGTAGCTCCTGTTGACAGAGCTGTGCTTCTGACTATTCCTCCCCAAAAGTTAAACTACACCAGCAAAGCTTTTTTTTTTAATGTTAGTTTAAAATGAGTCCACATTAGTGCTATTGACAGCATTAACATAGTGGGTGGAAAAAACCTTACATCCAAACCCAGCAGTTCAATAGGAACAGAGGTTTCCTCTGTGAGACACGGCCTCAGTTAAGGATCGGCTTTGACTCTGCTTCTCTCACACAGGCAGCCTTGAAGAGAAACACAAAGTGTCTCCTGTGAGCATTACTACAAATAGGGCACCTTGTAGCATCGTTTGTTACATGCAACAGCCTCTGCACCTGAGGAAATGAATAATCACAGGAGAGGCAAGCCTGGTGTTTTTGCACATATACCAGCTGAACTACACATCTCAACAGGAGGTGCCCATACATGCAAGACCCAGAGAGAGAGAAAGCAGGAGGGAGAAGGTATCATCTCCTCAAGCCTCACTGCAGTCAGGCAGTGAGTCTGCAGATGTTGCAGCACTGGAATCCAGCTAGACTTCCCCCATCTGCAGAAACCTCCCTCATCTGCTCCCTGGTGGAACTGCCATACAAACAGAAGGGCTGTCTTCTGCACATCGTTGTTCTCTGACCTCCGTGGGTAAAGATGACTTTACCACAGCCAGCAAAATCTTCCAAAGATTATGGAGGATATTTTCAAAAAACGAAAATCCTAACAAACACTGGAAAACATTACTGAACAGCACAGTAAACACTGAGCTGGAATAAGTGAAGGGTTTTTCTTCACAAAAAATACTTTGAGTAAAAGAAAAGTCAGAAGAAAACAGCCATTCAGAAACTGTATTATTAGGTGTAGACTTATCTTCAGAATAGAGTGAAACAAGTACATGGGTCCTGTATCCTACCCCTCACTAGAGCAAATGTGAACCTTTTGGTTCAGAAATATAAAGGCCTAGAAAAAATTAAATCTCACTGGATGAATCAGGTATATAAGACCAAATAATTACACTCAAAAAAAAAGCACTGAACATGCTTCTTTGGAACGTTCCATCCAGGCTTTTCATGCTTGCAAAAAATTCCTAGCACTAGAAATAATCTAGGGGATAAAATTCAAGACATAAACCCTAAAAAGTATGCTACCCAAGGCACGAATACTGTAATTATCTAAAACCTGTTATGGTACTTAATAATGTGTGGCCTAGCTGGAATCAATAGGACTAACTCAGCAGGCAGACAGCAAAACCTGTACCTTAATTTCTTTTCTTACTAAAATTAAAAGGTTCACTTTCTGTAGGATTTTCAAGGTCCTTGTAATCTTCAGACTTGCCCTTGAATTTTTCATTTTCTTCTGCTACTGAGCAAAGTCTTGTTTTCAAATTGGCAGCTTTTTACCATTGCCTCAATGAATGATTACAGCAACTTAAAGCCTGCAACAAAAACAGCAGCAGTTTAGGCACAAAGCAAAATATGAGTCGAGTAACAAGTAAATGTATCATGTAATTTCCACTGTCATACAGCTCCTCCACTATGAAAGGCCCTTTCCCACGCCCTTTGTCTCACAATTAATAACGTATTTTCTTCTTGTTCCTCCTCCTTCCAGGAATGCCGCTAAGGTTCAAGGTGCTTGCAGGGACAGCAATATCACAGTGGAAATATTTGTGCTCATGTCTCAAAATGATCAAGCTCATATTGAAAATATCTTCAAATTCATCAATTCAGCACATACTTCTATTGTTTTCTGTTCTATTTTCCCTGTTGAAGCTGGTTAAGGTACTGGAAAAAGTAGTTGAACAAGTACAAAAGTTTGAAAGCATTTCTTTATAGCTCATCCCTGTATTCAGCTTTGGTATCTGAGTTTTGCTGACTCAGTTTTGCTGAATGAGTGGCTAACTTGAAAGTTTTCAGCCAGTGATTAGTCACAGGTAAGGCTTTTATATAGTTGAGTCAGCTCTCACTCACCAAAAGATTCAGAAAGTTGTGAACATTGACATCTTTTGTTCAGATTAGTCTCAATATCCCTGAGCTAGGCAGCTAAGCCCTCTGTGCAGTATGGTAAGCACTTTGGACTGGCATCTATAGCTCTACTGCAGATGTCAGCCAGAAGAAAAGAAAAAAGTCTTAAATCTCACCTCAAGGTGCTTTTGAGAGACACAGCATCACAGACCTTTTACTAATTTAGATATTTTTCTGTTCCTTGTGATAGACAAGGGTGGGAATGCTGTGCTGCTCCCACATACACACCAGAAGAAAAATAGCCATAACTGATGACCCAAGCTCTGTGGGGAAGGAATATTGAAGACCTAAGCTCCAATTTCCTAATTCAAAATTTTTCATTTGTTGCATAAAGAAGCCTTGGAGAAGGAAGCAAGCCCACGTCTCCCTTTACCCAAGCAAAAGCAAGTCTTATTGAGCAAGAGAATCCTGTCGAGGCTTGCTTTCTTCCTGGTTCAATAACTGTTGAATTACTCCTTGAGATGTGGGGATGGTGCCAGTGCTGCAGAGTTTCCCACAGATCTAATCCTCTTGAGGTGGTAGGAGCTGGAGTCCAAGGAAGAGACCATCAAGACCCTGCAGACACAGATGACATTTCCCCGACTCACATAAGTGCTTCTGAAAACCCAGCATAAGGCCCTGAAAATTGACTCATAGATCGTTAGGGAGCCAGCAAAGTGCCTGGTACATGGATTGATGTTTTCTGAGAACTGCTGCAAAGGAAGCAGGTGGTTGCATCTGCCAGCTGCAGTTTTTCCAGATTCTGCTTTGAAGCCAGGATGAATGTTGTTCCAATAATCGAGTATGCAGGCTGCAGAGATATATGACTAGGATGGGTCCTAACTGGAAATGATGGGCTGCATTACTTTTGCAGGTGGTGGGTCCAATGTCAGCTGGGCTAATAGAAAATCTCATCTCTTGCAGGCTCCTCTGAAGTGCAATGCAGATAATATTGCAAATAAACTGGGATTCTGGTCGCACAGCAAGAGGAATGTGTCCAACTGGCAAAGAGAATAAATACTTCTCCAAACAGGCAGTAATCAGTTAACATTACTCTAAAACAAACATTGAGAAAGCGCAGCACTTTAGCAATTAAAGGTCCAAATTTGCAAAATTAATTAGTGTTTCCCACAGCATAGCACTCTACTTATGAACAGCTCTATTGTAAATGTATGATGCTCTAATATGAAAAGAGAGCATTCTTATGTTAATTATCTAATTAACTAATCTGGGCACAATTAGCAGCTGAAACAGCACAGCATTACACTCTCTTCCTTCTTCCCTTCCGGATTCAAGATTGCCTTTAAATACGTACTTTGGAGTGGCAGGGGACCCTGGTGGTAGAGCTTGCTACCACGTTAATCAGACCTTGATGCCAGCAGAAGTTCCAGTGAGTGGGCACTGAAACAGGAGAGGCAGTAATATCCTAGGCACATAATTTAGGAGGGGTAAAGTCAGCTGTTTAATCTCACCCCTAAAGCTAGTCAGCCCTCCAGGGAAGCCATCCTTGTCACTTCACAGAAAGTAAGCGTGAAACGCTCAAGAATACAGTTGTCTGTTCCTCTGTCCCTTTGGAAACCCAACACCACTTCACCAGACTCCCCTAAGAGCAGTATTTTCTGAAGGATGGATCAGTGGCTATTTTAGAGCTCTGAAAATAGAGAGTCTCTTTCATTTCTACTTTGCTGCCAGAGTAGCTATTGACTTCACTAAAGTTTACTGTGGCATGACGAGAGTTAGTGAACTGCGTGCAGATCTCTGACAGAAACTTACCAGGGAGAAGAACATTTGCTGAAAGAGTCTAAATCAGCCTCAGAGGATGACTTAGACAATGTCTCAAAGTCCTGACTCAGATTCCGTCACAATGATCCCAAACCAGGGGTAGAAATGAAACAAGAATATTCATTTCAATATTTTCATGTTTGTACATTTCTACATCTGTGTTAGATGACCTTTTTTATGCAGGAATTTGGGTTTGTGTTCAGTAATTAAAAAGGGCAGAAAAAAGTAACATAAGCTGAGACTAACAAGTTCTATACTGAAATGTTGATAAATTTAATATATTTTTACTTTACCTTTCTTTTGGGGTGTTTTTATTTTGGAGTTCTGTCTGCTAGTTTAGGATTTCCCATTAGAAAACGTTTGGGTAGATCTACTTTAATGCTCTGCCTCTCCCACTCACTCAATGCTCTCTGACAAGGAAAGGAGTAGTAGTCACACACCTTTGCCTATGCAGTGCAAGGCCGGTTTTGAGCTGGTGCTGATCCATTATGCATTAAAGGATTACAAAATAATTTATGTTGGAAAGAACTAGAGTAGTTAATCTAATCCAATACCAGCAAGATCTGCTGCACTAAATCTGCTTACTCTGGACTTGTCCTCTTGAGTTCTGAGCATCTCAAAGGATGGAGACTCCAGCACCTTTCCAGCCAATCTGCTCCATCTTCTTCTGATATTCCAGCAAAAAAGTTTCTTAACAGCTAACTGGAATTTCCTGTCTTCCAAGCTGTGTCTGTTGTCTTTTGCCCTTTCACTGTGAATCTGTCATAAGAATCTGGATTCCTCTTCACTACAGCTTCCCAATAGGTAGCTGCAGGCAGCCAAGAGACCTCCCTTCAGCTGTTCTCTCTCCAGGTTAAATAAACCAGCTGCCTCAGCTTCCCCTTTTACATCACTTGCTCCAGCCCCCCACCACCCTGGTGACCCCTGCCTTGGACTCAACTTGGTGGTTGATACCTTTCTTGTGCTGAGAAAGACAGAATTGGTCTCTGTGCTCCCACTGCGCTCTGCCCAGTGCCATGTCGTGGGGAATGATCAGTCCTGCTGGCTGCTGGCTGCACCTCTGCACAGGCAGGTTCACAGAGACTCTCTGGGTTTGGAAAGCCGCAGCACCTTGGTGGACAGATTCTGAGAAACCTGAGCTAATACTGAGGTTGGCCTGGCCTTCACAAAGCAGGGTGTAGTAGGCCAATTCCAGATGTCCCTCCTGCATAAGTTGTTATGCAGGTCTGTTCATCTACTCGGTGGGCTGCAGTCACAGGCACCCACCTCCAGCACAGGACCCAGTCCCTGCACACAAAAGCCCAAAAAGGAGATCTGCATGGACCAGCAAAGACTTTGTCTGAAGTCTGGGAACTCCAGACTTTTCCCTGCTTCATCACAGTGTACTCCAAGTGAATAAATCCCACAGGGAGAAAGAATGTATCATCTCAGCAGTAGCATTGCACTGATAAACCTTCTAACACAAGCAGTCAAAAGCTGCCTTGCACGCCCTCGGGTCCAAGAAGAGGCACTTGCATTTGTTCATACTCTGAGTAGTCATAACCACAGCCTGAGACTGAGAGCAGCTTATGTGCAATGCAGGGGGAGGGAGAAAAGGCTAAACAAGAAAAGAAAATAAAAGAGAGAGGAGACTATTCCCAGGCACCATCACTAGGTCATGTATCTTCCGGCATGTATTGTGTAAGTCAGCTCTTATTTAAAACTCTCTCTTAGCTCTTATGTTAACTTTTTCATAGAGAGTAATCCTGTGAATGATGTGCTTCTGGCATGACAGCTAACCTAGGAAAGAACTTACCATATTATGTTTCCTTATGGAAACAGGACCTTAAAATATAGTGCTGGGCACCTATTAATAGCTTTTGTCGAAGTGAATCATCATCCTTGTCTCTTAAACAGTGACTCATGAATTAGCCACACAAATAATTGCATCTATTGACCTCTATAAGTAGAAATTAAAAAAAAAACAAAAAACACCACCACCACCAACAACAAAAATAAAAAAAAAAAACAAACAAAAAACCCAATAAAACCAAAACTACATAAGCCATATAAAGTTCCATCATATCAAGAATTAACCATAACTGACTAATAGGATGACAAAAAGAACTGCTGGGGGATAAATCAGCCTACTTAATATATGTTACCAAATGCCACCACATTTCCATATGTTTTATTTGAGCCTTGTGTGATTTGTATAAACCCATAGGAACCCTTCTGATACTCTCTAGCTGCCTCAGAAGTTACCATGAGATGCTCTGGATACCTTTACTACACTATTTCTAAAGCATGTGTTTGGGGTAGAAGAGCCTTTTCTTCTAAGCTGCAATGAGGTTAGACACCTACCAGTTCTCCAGTCAAAGACTAAGTCAAAACCTCAAATCCCAACTCTTTCACAGCACTCCAGGGCTCCAATGTTCATGGTGGCCTCCAAACACCAAGAGAATAATTGTCCTACCTGCTCATAAGAAATGACTGTACAAAGAATCCTAGGGAACGCTTTATACTACGCCGTCATTTCAAGAAAATTCTCTCCTCTTTTGAAGAACAGACAGCCCAGGTGCTTTAGGGGCACAATCCCCAAACTTCAGTCATATCTACAATAATTTTCCAAATCAAGTTTTCAAGCTAGAGGCACTAGAATGCAGCTGTATGATCTAGCGTGGATTTTACCACTGTAGGGAGCCTTTGGAGCTCCACTAAGGACACCACGGAGTCCAGTAAGGCTTCTGTCTACAGACAGAAAGCCTGTTTTTTGTCTAGAAACAGCCATTTCATAATTTCTTCTTCATCCACGTCGTTACGGAAAATATGTAGAAAAACAGCACCCTGTGACTTACATTACAAATTGCTATTAAGCAATTAATAATCTTTGAATTTTGCTATTAGAGTGCAAACTTTTATCATCAATCCAGAGGAAAAGTATTTATCATATATACATAAGAGACACTTGTGATCTGCTTATGGATATCCCTCTAGCTAGGAAAAAAAGACACCATGCAGCGTTAATCAAACATACAATTTTCTGGTTTATTTCTTGAGCACAAGTCTTGACAATGTTTTTTCTGGGAAAGTTCTTCATGAAATAAGTTGTGAAAGTACTGGAGTTCATCCTCTTTTGGGACCTCTAAGTGAGTATTTCCAAATTCCATACATTAACACATCCATAGAATTGTTACAAATATTACTAGTTTGTGCCAGAAAGTTTATAACAAGATGCTGGCTGGCTACCAAACCACCAACTCTCTAGGACTGGCTTAGGGACAATTCAGTGTGTTATTTAATGAGAGAGAGTATATGGCCTATGAAAGCCTGTAAGACTCACTTCACAACGCGGTTTGCTCACTCAGTGATCTCGCTTGGCAGACCCCTGCTCAGCGTGGACTCCACCCAGGCCAGCTATGCTGAACCCAGACCGTCACTGAGCCACTGACTCTCCTTTTTGGCTCCGATGGTCTCAAATTTCATTCAGACTCTCCATCTCGAAATAAAGGCAAATGGTGTGCACAGACATCACCCTTTATATAGGATGGAGTGCTGATGCCCTGGTCTCACCCAGCAAGAAATTATAAAGGCCACCTTTAGTGGTAAAGCTGAACTTCTGGAAATGCTCACTGATACTTTATTTTAGGGTTTGGGTTTTTCTCCTTTTCCTGAGAGGAAGATCAATACCATACTTTCCCCTTCCATACTGTCTTTCGTCCCAAAATACTTCCCAGCTTAAACATATGTTCACAGAATTTTTTAATATGTTCCTGAGCCATGCGTTTAACAAAAACACTGTGGTGTAATATGCAAAGCATCACTGCTTTGAAATTGAGGTGCGGAAGCATTGAATATTGCCTTTACCTAGAATTACAAGGGTAATTAAAATAACCTGAACATCAGGTTAATTAAAAACCCTCTGTGACCTAGGAAGATTGTTACTGAGTCCAACTGATCAGATCCCTCTTTTAAGATCATCCACATAAAGAAGGTTTTTTAATAAAAAATACTGGTACTTTTCACATTAAAAAAAAAAAAAAAGTGTGCAGATCCTTACAAAATGCTTCTGAACTCAAAATCTGTGCATGCTGATTCTTCATGCAAGTTAAGGATTGTGTTTTTGTAGACTTCTGTTTCCTTGAACTATCAGCCCTACTACCCATCCCCCAAGTATTCTTCTTTGATTTAAGATTACAGCTGAGTTAGTTTCAGGATTATCTTACAGCACAGACCAGAAACTGTGTCAAGGACCCAATGAACACATAGAAGACTGTTATTGATGAGTTATCATGTAACCCTCATAAAGAGGCTGTGCATTTTGCCTTTTCCTCCTACCTTTGAGTATTGTCTTATCTAGCTTTCCAGGGGTTTCATGGAACATTCAAAACAACCATCTTAATTTTTCTTTAACATCTGTCGCACCGCTTGTGCCAAGGACTCTACCGAATGGCAACCCACTACACAACATCTGTAAATCTAGTGAAAATTTTCTATAAAACTTAAGATTTGAGACATAAGTCAGGGATGTCATGGACTGAAATGAGCAAAATAACTACCAATGCCTCAACATTCCTAGCATTCAGCATGGTAACCTTCAGCAGCCAGAGGGGAGAAAATACAGCAATACACATTCAGAGTAGTCATCTGCCTATTTTGTCTCCCCTGTTAAGTCAAACTTACTGTTATTCTTCTAGTTTTGATACTACTGGAATAACAGTGACTTTAAAATACACATGTTCTTCAGAGATGTTAATGACTAAACTTTTTTTGTCTCTATTTCACTAACACTTGTACAATAGATGAAGTCATCCATGGATTTGTGTTCTGCTTTACTGGTGCTTAAGCCATATGTTGATCTTGATATTTTGCAACCAAAATGAGGCAACAAGCAAAACAGAATTTATTGCAGCTCATCTTAAAATAGCAATTCTCAGTCCTTAACAATGCAGGATAGTACCTCTTAGAGAAGGAGAGAAGTCTTGTAAATGCTGCTGCCACCTTGTTCATCTCCATCACAGAATGCTTTCTCCATTCTGACAGCCTTGGGAGAGAGTGGTGTTTATTTTATGTCAGTAGGAACATGGGGATTAGACAGGGTAGATGAGAAAGGGTTGAAAGGCAATATCTGCTTGCGTGGTGATGACTATCTGTTTGGATTGATTTGATTAGTCCTCTTCCTTATCCCGGGGAAATGGACAACTGAAGTGTTGCAACCAGCTGAACTTGTGCAAACATGCCAGAACTGCAGAAAAGTTTGCCCTTTTACTTTGTGGAGTTGGCCAGGCCCATCAGCTCAGGCAAGGCAAATTTTAGACCTAAATGTGAGAAGCTGGGTTGTGAGGGTGAGAAGATTTCCGCAGTTTGAAGAAGCACAGAGATCAGGTAATCATGCCTGGGAGAGACACAGGTCCTAAATACAGACATCATAAGCGAGCTTGGCTCAAGGGGTGCTGTAAACCCCCCAGAAAAAGAACTTGGAGGATTCAGTAGTAAACAAGGCCAGCTTTGGTGGAGTTTGTTGCCAGGATAACTGGAGAGACAGCAAAGCATATGTGTTGGGCTCTGTGGGAGCCAAGGGACTGCAGACAGGGCCAGAGCAAGAGCACCAGCACGGGTGTGGAAAACCAGCAGGACAGGGTCCAAATAAGAATGGGCTGGTGGACATCATGTAAAATGAGGAAGATGCTAACTTTGAAAGTCATGGTGCATGTCTGGCAGTGGCAGGAGTGCTTTCATGGCACCAGCTTTCAGGGGTGCTCTTTAAGCCATTTGTGCTATGCAATGGACATTCATACCCTATTCAAATATTCCTTCCCCATTCTCATCTTAAAATCCATGTTTTCCCTAATAGACAGGGAGAGTTTGAAAATACCTTCTTGTGTGTATCCAGCAGTCTTGCGCTTTCTCCAGCTATTTTGATAATGAGGAAACAGCAATAGGGGCAGACCTGTGACAGCTACTGCTTCAAGTGACGTGAGGCACACAGGTTGTACAAGGCTGTGCCAATGACATTTTTCTTCCCTCTTTTTCAGTCCTGATATCTGGTAAATATGCATCTGAGATAAATAGCAAAAGTACTGCTATAAAAACAATTCTCTGTATCAGAGTGACACAGAAATCAGTGGAATTTTTCTTCATTTTCTTAATTATATTTTTCTTCATAATTCTTTTCATCTTTATTTCCAATCCAAAATAAAATCTTTTAAATAAAATTTTAAAGATATCCTTGAAATTAATGAAGTTTTTCTTATTCATTTCGGCCTGGAAATAGTTAAATTGAGATTTATGCAATTCATCATGGCTCTGCAGCTTACCATCACCCAAAGAAAAGTTTCCCTTATAGGAGAGGGGAGGTTTATGTAGCTGCAGTCTTGGATTACATTGATTCAGTCCTGAGGCAATACAGATGCCAATTATATGATACACATATCATACATCTTTAAATTCTCTGTAAAACAATCCCTGAGAAATAATTGTTATTGTCATTCTAGTCAGGCACTGAAAATACAGCCAGCACAGTTCCTTACCTGTTGATAGAAAACAGAACTTCTGGTGTGCCTGGTAACAGCTTCATTCTTTCTGTGTGTTAGTTATGGTACAGCTGTCGTGGATTGGGCTGTAAAAGGACTTTAATTCCTTTACTATGAACCTGTCAGCCTAAATGCTTCCATATCATATCACTTGAAGTGTTAAAGTAACTTCTCATCTTCCTCCTCCTTTTCTCTTTACATTAAGACTTCATTTGACCCCCTGGGTTTTCACTAAATTCTTTGTGATCAGTAAGTGCCAATTTCTCTTACGCAAAGAGCTAAACAAATAAAAAATTTTAATTTCACTATAAAAGAACAGGACTTTTTTTTAAATTTCAAATTATTTTTATAAAGGCATAAAATTTTTTGTCCTTCAAGCTGTAGAATCTGATCATTAGAAAACTAAACAAGGCAATTTCAGTTGGTTGAGGCTTCTTTTTATAATATGACCAAAGAGGGTTTTCAAACCTGCTACCCAACTCAAATTGACTTACCCAGTTTTAAAAAGTACCATTTTGACTCACCTACTAATTGTGTACACAAAACTATGTGATATCTCAGTTAACTCACCTTCACATTAGTGTCACCTTGCCACTGTGGTGGCCACCGTGGTTGCCACCAGTCTGTACCTCTGTGCCCCTCCCCAAGGTGGCATCATAACCTCTTCTAGTACACACAGAGACTGACCAGTATTTCAGCTTTCCACCTGATCTAGGTCACAAGAAACTATTTAAATAACATTCTTCATAGAACTGTCTCTAAACCTTCAAGTCTTCATATAATAATCATTATTGATAGACTACAAACTACCTCCTGTTACAAAAAAAAAATATTAATAGAGCGTTAAACCTATGTGAATGAAATTAGCACACACATAAGGAAAAAATATATGTACATCCATACTCTCAATGCTCTCCATTTTTTTCTGAAGACAACAGTCAAAGTATCTGCCGTGGCGCTCTGTCCGGTTAGCAGATGACCAGTGCCGGGCTCTCGCCCTGCACAGGAGGGGGTGACGGAGGCTGCTGGCGAGGGCCGGAGGATTGGTGAAGCTCTGGCGTGGGTTCGCCTAATCCACCGATGTTAAGGACTCGTGGAGGAGGCAAAGAAGAAGCAGAGGAGGTTCTTCATAGAAGGCAGGAAGGCTTTATTGAGGCGAAGGACGAGGGACCACGAAGAACCAAAGAACCATGAAGAACCAAGATTACAGTACTGATCTGGGGTTTTATACTCCAGCAGAAAGGGGAGGGAAAATGAAAAACGGCCAATGGTACAGTGACAAGGAGGTGGTACCAAGGCGGGGAAAAGGGGTGCATAGCCAACGGGGAAGAAGGTGGGAGGGGAGGATTAACATGTGTCAACAGGGAGTCGAGGACCATAGAACATTCTAGGGGGACAACTATATATGGAGGGAGAAAGGAGGGGATGGCAGTGGCTAGTCATGAGGAAGCAGGTTTGCATATTTTGCACAGCTCTCTGGGAAGTCACCCTAACTCTAAAGTTCTTGGGCTGTGAGAGTATCAAACCAATGGACCTGCTGGTCCATATGGCTCTGCTGTCCATGATGCACTACAACAAGTATCCTCATTAACAAACTCAGAAAGACTTTGAACCTTGCCAAAACATTACTCTGAAGATCTTACTTGTCATCCTAACCTAAGACCTATACCAATAACTAAAAGTAAGACAACCATATTCTAATGAAGATTTCTCAATCTTCCTTGCAGCATCCTAACTTTGTTAAAGTCATCTCAGATGTAAACCTCTACAAACCAGGAACCTGGCCATGCCTGAGGAATAAATGTAGGACCTGACAGCACATCTCCACTGCCACCAGCATGGATCCCACAAACACACTGCCTAGGAGTTGTATAACCATGGAATCTTCTTTCCTCGTTGAAGCCACCCTCCTGAAACCAAGTCATCACTGTTCCCTAGAGAAAACTCAAAAGTAAAATAGTACAAGACAGTAACATTCAAGTACCAGTAGGAGACCACTTTTCACTCCCCAAAATATTACACCATTGGTCTCTTAATCCTGTTATTCAAGAGAGACATCAACCTCCAACATGGGTCTGGAAATAAAAAATCCCTATTTCTACCGGCTATTTGAAAACCATGTATTCACTAGACCTACAAGGTTTACATCACCTTATAACTGTCCTCACTGCCTACCATACACTTGCTATTGCTTTTTACCATGGACAACCCTGACTTTCTATTGCAGCCCTCAACATTTCTTCTTCGTGATTGCTGAAACAATGTCAGCCTCACATGAAAATTACACTGACTACAAGCAGACAGACTGAGGTGTGATTTAAGCACACTTTTATGGGCATGATTACCTACAAAAGAGGCAAAGGAGACATTCATGTTAGGAAAGCTTCCTGTACTACGGTTCTGAATAAAAGAATGGGCATCATATAATGAAAAACATTAGGAACTTTAAAAAAGGAATTACTTCATTCAAAGCTTCATGATATTAATATTCTAGAGATTTTTACTGTATTCAAAGTAACAGAACTTGTATAGTCTTTGAAAAGAAAGAAGTTTTTTTCAAAGGAACACCTGACTCCATAATTTCCTTAACCAGCAGAAAATATATTGCCAAGCGTTTGTGCAAAAAAGGAAGGTAACAGTAATAGAGCTGGATAAAAGGGATCATCAACATTAGCTGGCTTTCTAAAAAAAGTTCCTCCTTCTGTTACACACAGGGTATCTGATCTGGGAACTACTGTAGGATAAAACTGTAAGGTAAGTCCATGTTAGGCAACAGAAGAAATAACACAGAGTGACAAACACCAACATAGAAGGGAGATTTTTGGACCCTATTCTAAAGCATTCTGTTAAAAACTACATAAGCTCATTCACACTGAAAGCTAATCATCTGGTTCATTCCCTCTGTTCTATTTCAGCCAGGATATCTGTAAGACGTCTACTCACTGTTAAATTGGTAGCCTTCTCTGAGCAAAATTGGTCATTGTCATGACTACTGCTTTTCCTTTATCATTCAGGGAACAAGTAACTCTGAATTGCATTATGGTAGGCTTTCTGATTAGAATTTTATTTTCTGGTTGTCTTTGCTTTTCGTCTGCTGTCATGTCTTTTCCTGGGGATATATTTTGTCACTTGGGAAATTCTAAGATAAAACACTGTGTGATTCAAAATTGTTAACAGTCCAGAGCATGTGTGTTTGCATTTGTAGAGGTTCTGTATTTATTCTCTGTCTCCCTGGAAAAGCTCCTAGCTTTTTATTTCTATCTCATCTGTGGCACTTCATTTGTAACATGCTATAGGCTTCCAAAGACAGATATAACACGAAAAGGGAGAGGGAAAATGCTGAGTTCATCACCATAAATTATTGATGTTTCTTCTACTTAACTTACTCGTCAGGATTCATTGTTAATGAGGTGTGGATTTTAGCTTTAAATTTGCCATGAAACCAGATGATCTTTAAGGTTGCTTCCAACCCAAACCATTCTGTGATTCTGTGTAGCACTGCAGGCATTCAGTTTGAAGCACTGCATTAAAGAGGATTTCTCCCAGTGTGTGTCTCTGGTTCCATTTTCTGCAGTAGGTCTCTGCAACTGTGACTTGGCAGGCACTGGTAGTATTTATCCAAAGCACAGAATGCAATAGGAAACAGAAAGACAAGAGGAAGATTTTTATTATGTAACTGATAAAACACAGAAACAGATGCTGTGCAATTGCTCTGGAATTAGTTGATTTATTTAAAGGGTTAATTGACTCATTGTATTCCTATGGAGTAAACTGGAATTCAGATGAATTGCAGTGATCCAGTGTCTGGGAGCACCAGGAAATCTGCCAACTATACTGTTTCCATCTTCCAGTTTGCAACTAGTTTAAATTAGGGTCAGATGCTGCTGCTGTTGTTGTTCCTGATGCTCAACTCCCACTGCCTCTAGCAGGAACAGAAGCCTGTGGGCTGGAGTCAGTACTGGGATATTCTTGGTCAAACAGCCTAAGTGAAAACTGGGAGGGAGGTGTGAGTGAACTGGTTTGGGTTTACCCCAGAGGAAGTTTCCACCAAAGCACGCTAAAAAAATAAAATGGGATGAAAAATTGATTTGCTTTAGGGTTTTTCCAGAGGGCTTCAGAAGTGGAACCTTCTGAACTGAAACCAGTGGGACCTTTATCCATGGCTGTGGGAGGATCAGGCTCAAACCAGTGCAGCATCTTTTTGAAAACTCCACTTGCTTCTTTGTGTGATGAAAGGACTCCATGGCTCCACTGGACTGAATGCCACTTTCATGGATCCATGTGTCACCTACAGAACTCCTGATACAGATATCAGCCCCGTACTACTGGGCAGGAAAAACAGGCCAAAGAATGAGAGGTTTAAGTTCAAAATCCTAGTCCATGACCTACTACCCCAGGGCCTTGGGAAACCTGCATTGTCTGACTGTGCCACAGCTCCTTATCTGTGAGTTAATACTTGCAGGTCACTGCCTTAAAGATCTATTGCAGAAATAAATATGTGATAGCTTATACAATGGGTACAAGATCAAATGAGTAGCTAAGACAGGCAGCTATGAACATCCTGGGATTCTTTTCATCCTAAATCAGTCAAACTAACAATTAAAGTGGCCTTTTTCTGATACACAGTAAAAAGGAGTAGGGAAGAAAAAAAAAAAAACACTTAAAGAGCTGCTCCTAAAAATATAAAATGTATTTTAATTATGAAGGGGAATTAATTTTAGATTGACTGAGGAAAATCTCATGGGGCATTCAGCCAACTCATCCATCTCCTATCACCAGAGAATTTCAGCTTTCCAAACAGCCCTGTAACATACCACTTCTTGGGATCTTCTCTGAATACAGAGCTTATTATCTTTTGACTCCTTCATTATCTGTCACTGACATAAAATGAGGCATGTACTCCTAAGGAAATTAAATGCTGAAGAAAAAAATGTACTAGGGTATCTAATCACCCTTCACCTCCCCTTCCAGGGTTTCTCCCTACTGTATCATCCTTGTCCTTCAACCACACACAAAACCTTGTCAGCTTTGCCACTGCTCTTTCCCTTTCTGTTCCTCCATTTCCTGCCACTTTTTTCCCTAAATTAAAAATATGTAGCAATACCTGAATTCACCTGTCTGGGACAGTGTCAGGTGAGTGAGAACATGATGCTATTCAGACAATTTATAGTCACTATTAGCCAAAAGGACTGAGTGCTCTTCATCTTGGTCTTTAGAAGTGTGATTAAAACTCATAGTCCAAGCTAACTCAAAAACCCCACACATGGCTCCTTGGTGCTCCATCCCACTGCTGATGCCGGTGCTCAGGCTCAGGCTCTGTGTCTACAGCAGTGGAGAGTTTTTGGAGAGTGAGATGTACCCCAGGTTTTGCCACTGGCCTAGAAGATGCCTTTGGACAACTCTATCTACCCCGGTACCTTGTCTTGTGTAAGGAGATGCCCTTCATCGGCAGTCACTGCAATGAAGTACTTAGGTGCTGGTAGCAATGGTAACACCCACAGCACAACACTTCCTAGTCTAGTCCCAGTAATTTCATATCTGTTACATGCCCTTACTCACTTCAATTTCCTCTTATTTTCTGCAGTACCTATATTTACATTGCTCATTTCAGTTCAGACATCTCCCTGTATTCTAAACCATCTCAAACTCAGCTGCTGCCTTCACCTGCACACCCATCTCCTGCTGTTTCACCAGCTGCTCCATGAGTAGCACTGCTCTGACAGCCAGATTAATGGGCAGAAAGTTTGCTTATATTTCCTTTTGTAATACATCTGAAAGTTCACCTCTTCCAGTGGCACAGTCCCACAACACTCTCCTGTGGGTGCCCCCTCTTCACCGTATTACATTGTCCCTAAGGACTTCTCCACAGTGCCTGGATATTGCAGAGTGCCCTTTGACAGTGAATGTGACAGTGCTCTCTAATGGAAATTGAATTGAAAACTCTAAATTATGAGATTTCTTGAACAGCAGTCTGGGAGACTTCAAACA
>VYXC01006597.1:392292-457790 GCA_013397175.1 Platysteira castanea
TTTTTTTAATATAAGCATGTTAAAAATTTCAGCAGCTGCAGATATCAATAGCAATAAGAAAAATTAAAGAAATCAAAACCATTAGCATAGTTTCTAACTGAAAGCAAAGTGTCATTTTAAAATAGTGCTGCGGGCACTGTAGGAATTTTCGTTTGCTGGAGAAGAAAATTGGATTTTAGAACACAAAAAAAATACGAAAAAGACAAACAAAATCTAACAAATAAAAACAAAGTAATTAGGAAGAAGTGCACCAAGAAACAGAACTTTAAATATTTTCCAAAAATTGCAACACTGACCTTCCAAAAGTTGAGATAAACTAGACCCACTCCAGCTGTGGGGTAGCTACTGACTCCTGCCAGCTGAGGATCTGGAGCAGAATATTTCAGCTTTCTGATGAAATTATAATCAGAGTAGAAAAGGACAGATTATTCAGTCCTCAATAACACAAGAAATTGTTCACATGGGTCATAAGAAACTGTATCTAAAACCATGAAAAGGTGCAAAATAGTGTGTGGGAACCTGTGCTTTTCTCCTTTTCCAGCACAAGGGTTCCGAGGTGCCTCAGAGCCCAAAAAGCAAAGCAGCACATTTTGCTCACCCCCTATACAGCAAACTTGCTGCCAGTGGCTGGCTCAAGGCAGGACAAGATCCATTAGCAAAACCACTGAAAATAAGCCTTGGGCTCTCACATCACGCTGATCTGAGTAAGTCAAAAAACATTTTGATATTTGGGGATAGTTTATGGATATGCTCATCTTGATTAAATGCATATTTTTGTTAATATATTAATTAATATCGATCAAGTATTTAAGAACTGCAGATTTAGGGCACAGTCTTGTGATTAGGCTAAAATAAAAAAATTGCTGTGGTTGGGATGGCCTTAAGCTTTATTTGCAGGGATTCTGTTCCAAGTAGAGTAAGACGACTTTGATCATGCATAGCCAATCCTGAATTCCTCTACTTTATATACTTTTTAATTATTTTGTGTTTCTGCTCCATAGTTGTTGTCCAGTCTGCTAAGATCTGCTGATGGTTTTCTGAGAGTATTTTAATTTATTAATGTGAAGACACCTTGTAAATTCACACTTAGTGATTATTAATTTCCCTTCTGCTCTAGACAGTTCTGTGTAGGGTGTCTTATCTGAAGATTTTTTTTTAAATTTCCATTCACCTCATACTATTAAACTGCTGTCTTCATCCTGCAGCCAAATCTTGCTATATGGATCTTGCTATATGGGAGCCCAGAGTTTACGCTTGAGGTGGTATTCGTGGAACTGACAAGTTTAAACATAGCTTCCTGGAAGAGAATACACAACAAAAAAGTAGATTGAGCTGTAGGATATTGGCTGATTATCCAAAATGTATCAATATTGCTGTAGCAGGTTGAGCAATGTGAAGGGAAACTGTGATCAGAAGTTGCAGAAATCTGCTCTAGAGCCGAAATCCTACTTAGGTAAGGAATATGCTGCCATCATACCCTCCTGCTCTCACTCTCATTCACTTATCCCTGGCTGTCAAACAAAATAAATGGCACATTGCTTGTGAAATCACATCTATATTAGCTTTAATATTTTTTCACTATTTTTAAATTGTCTTATATATATTATAGCTCTTTAATTAGGCATGCAGACAACATGGCAGCAGATCAAACTGTTGGATAGTTTCTGAGATTCTAGATGCTTATGTCAGTGTCATTTTCATTTCCTCAACCCCTTTTTTTGCAATTTAATTTTTGGATTACCTTTCTGAGGCTCCCTTCTACCAAAGCATTCATCCTTAACACTACTCCCCAAGTGAAATAAACCTAAGGTGATATTGCAGCCTCTATGCCATGCTTGCAGCCTTGCAATTACAGCTGACACTGCTCCCAAAATGGAAAGTATGTTTAGAAGTTTTTTAGAAAACAGGAAAAATTCTGTAAAAACTTCTTTAATATTCTTTTTTTTTTTAAATCAGATATATGCGTAAAGAGCCTCCTAAATTCTCAAATTAGCAAATGATGATTAAAAATATATTGTCTCCACATGGCCTCAGATGACAGGGGGAGAAGAAGGAAAGTAGGAAACCGAAAATTAAAAATTACTAGCCACTAACATTTTTATTTTAAACAACGAAGCATTAAAAAAAAAGCTAACTTCCAAGGAAAAAATTTCAAAACAAAAATCCAGTTATACACCCTTCTCCTCAAGCCAGTTTTTACGCTTTGATCAATCTCATCTTCTACCACTCTGTCTACCTTAAATTGCAACATGCCAACAGCAGAGATTTGCTTTGTCCTGATTGTTCTACAGACACAATGCTGAATATAAAAATACACAGCAATAGCAGCTTGCTGTTCACGTGTGTTCTGAAATGTCATCTCTTTGACTGAGACGGAGGGGACCAGAACTGTAAGATTATCATGGAAAGCAAAGCCCTGAGTAGGAAAACATAAGGGCCAGTGTTGCTTAAAGTTATCAAACAATATGGTTTGGGTTGGGTTTGGATTTTTTCAGATTTGTTTGCAAGCCAGAGATAACCACATAGTTTTGCATCACTAAATCAGACCTTTCAAAGCCAAAATAACTCGTAAAGTACTTAAAGGCCACAAATTTGTTTGATGAATTCCCATGAAGGGGAGCAAAGGTTAAATCCATACAGTTTGCTTTGCTGCTTTTTTTTGCTTTTTTGATGACAGAACTGAGGAGTCCTGTTGAATTTAATGATCGAATGAATACATAAGTCAGTGTAAGACTATATTCCAATGAAATACGATATGCAGATGAAAACAAAGTAAGTGCCAATGTCAAGTTCATTTCTGCCCTGCCTCCCCTCTGCTTCCTAAGTCATTACCTAGTATTTATTTACAAGACTGGAGAAGAAAAAATATCTTGGAAAAATAAAGGCTTTGTGCTCAGGTTTCAGGCATGGAATGGTGTCCCACTGTGTCATTTTGGATTTGCCATTTAAAAGCTTACAGCGTGTTTGCTTGAACAGTCCCATTTTTTAAGAAGAGGAATTTAGTTCTTTGGAATCTGACAGCCTCAGAAGAGCTGCTCAGATGTTTTTATTCATTAGTTAATATTTGTGCAATGCTTAAAGTATCAGGCATTGTATAAATGTTAAGCTGTGGAATTTGGTTCTACAATTAAATGGCAATTATAAACAACGAAAAATACATATTTATATATTTGCTAGGCATTTACATGCGTATGATATATTTGATAGCTTAGCAGAGAGCTCCTAATCTATCCAAAGCCATATAAAGTTTAGGGATATGGCTAACAGCCTATTTAAATAACATAGCAAAAATCATATTTCCCCCGGTGTTTCCATGTTAGCCTTTAAGGCTCCAGTTAAAAGCAATTTAAGAACAGAATTTTCACATCTGATTTTCCCATGCAGTTGCCATCTACTAGACCTCTTACACATGCAAAATAGAAATCTGCCCCTGAAATCACATTAAGTGCGCAAATTAAGAAAAAATAGACTGCACACACTTAAGCTTGGCTTAAAACCTACAGTCCTGAATGCTTCCAGCTCATCTGTTGACATTACAAAAGATACAAGTACCAAAGAAGCGGAAGAAAACGCTGAGTGCCCTGTTATTTTTCCTGGTTTTTTTCTTCTACATTTGACTGTCAGACTGTTAATGAAAAGGCTCTTAATGAATCAACACTCTCACAACAGTGTCACTAATGAACTACTGGTAACTGGAAAAAGAGACTAAAAATACTATGTCTCCCTTTAGTGCAGAGTTATCTTATCAATATGCTGTAGCCAGAACTGTTAGGCTGAAAAATGCATTTACTTAAGAAAATAACATCATGAAGCAGAATCAGGGTAACAGCAACACTTCTGCTGCCAGAACACACTTGTAGTTGGTGGGTGGCTTGTATAACTTGTGCGCTTAATTAAGTGTATTTTTCCAATAAATACATTGGACATTAATTTTTACTGATGGCTAAATATCTGCTAAGTAGCTACCCTGTTTCTTAGGCAACCAGACTATATTTTAATAACTTGCAGGACAAAAGAGCAACAGGCCAATAGAGTCTGGTATGGATGTCAGCATTTCCATTATAAATCCCATTTTAGCACTGGGGAGGGTACTCTAATTTGAACATTAAAACATGCTGGGGATAGCTTTTATCCAGGAGTGATTTTCTGGTTTCCGTTTTTCTAACAAGAGCCATTTGCATCCATTTGGAAGAACCTTAAATATATGGAACTTGCAAGGGGGGGAGAAAAAAGCTTACACAGAGAATAATAAAAAAAAAGAAAAAAGTGCTAAACCAGAGTGGACTTAAGGGTTTAAATGTAGCATTGAGCCTCAATGTTTGACTCAGAGAGGCTGATGCCAGCAACAGCAAAGCTGAACAAGGATGGGCCCAAGGTCATGTGGGACCTTCAGGACACAGGTCTGTGCTGTAAAACCTGGAGGTGCTGATTTACAATAATGCCATTGTTGGGCTGGAAAACCAGAGGCACAACATGCTGCTTGTGATGGTGGGCTAAGGTGGCTCTCTGGAAGAAGAAAATTAAATCAAATCCCTGGTGGGTCTGTAAATTGCAAGGATACAGTACTCTCTCTTTGGTCCAGTTTGTGTGTTAAGTTCCACTGTTGTAGGCACTTTCTAATTCCAGCTCAACATAAATTTAAAATAGCCTTCACTTCCTTTGCTAAATATATTTTCAGAAGTTTTATGTGTGTTCTGGATCAGCTATGAATCACTCATACCATATAAGAGCATTTCAGGTATAGATGAAAATGGTTCTCATATATTCAGTAGTTTGATATATGTTTAAAGCTTGTAAAGTTGTTTGTAACAAAAGCTGTTTTATAACTAAACTACATTATTACTATGAACTCAGCCAATAATATGTGTTTTAAAGCTACCTGGGTACAAGTTTAACGCAGTGGTTCAGTCACCATCCACATCTGCAAAAAGTAAAGCAATGAAAAATAAATAATGCATGTGGGAGAGAATGTCAAAATTCATTTGGGCAGTTCCATTTTATACACATTTCATTTCCTAGATTTTAAATACCAAAGTATTGATTTATATTGTCAAGGCATCCTAAATGTATATAGAAAATAGGCTTCAGAGACTTTACAGCCTTCCAAATACCCTCAGACAGTACAGATAATGTGGCTTCAATACAGATATTCTTATTTTTAGGTCTTTTTCTTTCTTTTTTTTTTTTGACTTACCTGTACTTCTAAGATTTTCTACATAGCCTTTTCATGCTGTTTCAGGCATACTGTATTCCTTCAGGGTCACATCTGAAATTAGAAGGCCAGGCACTTGCTTGTCACCCAATCTCCCAAGAGGTCATGGAATAGAAGTGCTCTCCTGCAAGAGACTGTGCTTACAGACCTTGTAGTGAAAAATAAGTCCACTGACACATAGAAAAGGTTCAGTCCTTTGTCCATCACTAGAAGAAGCCAGCCACAACAGAAGAGGAACTGAAAACCAGAATTTTCTAAGTAATGTTTATTCAAATTTTCCTACTTTTTCTCAAAAAGGCCAGAAAATGATTGGAAATATTTTAAGTGTTAAGTCCACGCAGTCCTCAGCAGGTCCATCCATTGCTGCTTCTCAGGGGCACTGACTGCCTTCAGCAGCATTACAGACGTGGTGGGCCTCAGCTGCAGAATGCATGTGGTGGTTCAGAAGGCATTATGTCTTTATTTGCATTTGTTGCCAGAAAACAGAATCATGCTAGTCTCATTTCAGAGGAGAGGAGTGGAGGCAGTGGGATTGAGGGCTCGAATCAGACACTGGTGACAGCAGCCAGAAGCCTGGCAAGTATTCAGCAGGACTGCACCTCTGGAGGGCCATCTTCTGCCATCAGCCAAACTTGCCTTGCAGACTACAAAGCAGAGAGAGCCACTAGGGAGTAACATTCATCTGGTTACAGGTTTAATTTTGCCAGCTCCGTCCAATGTCACAGTGAGCAAAGCTCCCTGGAGCTTGGGTGCTAAGCAGAGGTTGAGGTGAAGCCTTCACAGCCATCCAAAACTTGCCATGCAGCTATGATTCCCACTGCTTTTCCCCAAAGCAGGCCTTGGTGCCTGTGCATGCCAACTTGAGGAATAGTTAGACACTTCCCTGGCTATTTTCTTAGCAATGAGAACTCTCATATTGTTTGGCCACATTTTTTGCAGAGTTTCTCCCTCTTCTATTTTACTGTCAGAGACTTGATGGACAATTATATCCTTCAACAGTGAGTGCAAACACTGTTCACCGTGTCTGCATTCCCTATCAGCACTTAGATAAAAAAATCTCCTATATGTATAAAGGAGAAGAGAGTAAGCCCCATCAAAAATGACATGATGGGATTTCAGGAGGATCCAACATCGAAATGAAACTTGAACAGCTGCTGGATGATATAACCTGAATAAAAGTAATTAAAAGAAAATGAGTTCTGCCCTCTTGTATCCTCCTGACTCATGCCTCATTTTCTACTTCAGGATTTAGGAAAGCAAATGTCTATTTCTGTGTCCATCACCAGAGAGACATCACAGCAAGTTAATTAGAGCACATGACAGAGGTGCTATTTTTGCCTTCAAATAAAGATCTTTCTGTTGCGTATGAACATTTTTCTCTCTGAAATAGGGAAAGAAACTTCTTAGCTACCAGCTCTCTCCCAAAGGTGTATAAAAATTATGCTTTTTCTACAGCTTGCAAGCTTCACAATTAGAATTGTCAACCGTGGTGTATTAAAGAGGATACAGACAGACTTGACTGATCAAGCTTAATTTAGCCTTATGTTTGTGTTTCTGAAACATGGTAAACAATTTTTTAGCATGTACATGCTTACTGACTTGCAGACAAAAACCATTTTTCCTTATTTGAATAAAAATGAAATCCATAAACTCATGACTTGTGTATTAATTATGATTTTTATATTCTATACTCGTTGCTTCAAGGACAGCCCTAAACACTAACATTTATTTATATGCCTTGATAAAGAATATCTCAGGCATTTACCACAGATAAACACTGTTGAAGCTAAAAGCCATATTTCCCCCTCAGGTTGGTGTCTGTGTTGTCATTTGGAAACAGCAATTTGTATTATGTGGGGACTTCTCTTGACTGCAGGATCCAGAGTGCCCCTCTGAAATGTTTGTTTCCCAGACTGTGTGTCTAAGGCTGGATGCCCAAATTCGTATTTAACAATCTAAAACCTGTGAGTGAAACCATTATTCAAAAGCAGATGCCACTGATCATAATTTTCACTATCCAAGCTCTTTTTCTCTTGGCCTTTCGTTACCTTCCACTCCATCCTCAGAAAGGATGAGGATGCCAGCTGCACCCAAGGAAACAGACCTTCCCCATAGCTTAATGAGATGTCTTGGTCCATTAGGGGATTCATAGCAAACAAATATCACCAGTAATTTATAAAAGGAGCTGTGTATAGGCAGTCATAGGTCAGGCAGCTTGTCCATTTTTTTATGGAGATAATGGCCCACACTACTCCATCAGGTAGCATTCAGAAGGACTCTAGTTTTTATCTTGAGACTTTACTTACTACCTAGCAGAAGTACTCAAAGGAGGCCTTGGATTATGGCTTCTGTCTGTCTTGAAGTCTTAGGGACCCTAAACCAAGTGATGGTTGCAAGCAAGAGCCCACATTTCTCTAGCCAGTGATCCAAAACCTCCAAAAAGCCATTTCCAACTGGGAGACCACATTAGAAAAACAATAGAGTGAGAGATACAGTATATGGAGAAATGTTGTTAAAGCACATGACCAGATGAGGAGAAAAACCAGAACCATTGTGATGGTTTTATGGACTTTCTGAATATATTCCTAAGTGTCACACAGTTTTAACATTTCTCTGACAGGTTATATGTGCAACTTGTCTCCAGGGGCTAAGATTAAGTAGGAACAAAGCTGAAGAGAAAAGCATTGCCAATAAATGGTGAGAAATTATTTTGTAAGCAGTCTTTCTCTATGGGAATACTTTATTTAAGTAAAAGGGAAAAAAATTACAATATGTACATGATTAAAATAAGACTCACAACAGGCAAACTTTAATTATTATTTTAACAATGTGACATACATCCCTGGTAATTTTCTTTCTAAAAGTAATATGATTCAAAAAAAAAATTCCAGCACTTTTGTGCTTGATCTCCCTGTGGCTAGCACCCAACCCATGGAATTTGTCCTACATCACATACAGAGGTAGTCCAGACCAACAAGATATGGCCACGGTCAGGGGAAAAGGACTTCAGGGAGCAAGGTATGTGGGAACATCCCACTGGAAAGCACAAGGCATAGGTGGTATCTGAGCTCTCCTAATGGCAGAAGGACTGTTTGCTCTACTACCCCAAGATGAGCAGTGCCAGGGCTGTTCCTGAGGGAACTGAGCGATGGAAGGAGTGAAAGGCAGGAAATGAGCAATGCCAGAAGTGTACAGATCCATAGTGATGGCAGGGATGCTATGAGCAGGGACCAGGACTGAAAGCCAGAACACCAACAGCCCACAGTGAAGGTGCAGGGCAGAATCATGGCCACAATCACACTGGGACCACTGGGTGTGGCAGCACAGGAGCCATCCAAGAAACCTGCTCCTTTAGTAACCCATCATAACTGCTGTTGAACACTTCCAGCTATTCCCAAACATTAGGGTCCTCAACAAACTGCTTTCATCAGCTGAGGAGGCATATTTTACAGGTTCTCCCAGTCAAGCCAGCTCATCTTTATTTCACTCTTTGATGTACAGGCAATGTGTTTTTAAGAGACATTTCTCAAAGAGGGAAGAGCAGTCATTTGGCACATGAAAGAGAGCAATGCCTTCAGAGTAAGGGACCGCAGAGCACAATGTGTAGCAAGAGCACAATGAACACAAAAGCAGCAAAAATAGAAGG
The DNA here is from genome assembly GCA_013397175.1 of Platysteira castanea. Lineage (NCBI taxonomy): Eukaryota > Metazoa > Chordata > Aves > Passeriformes > Platysteira > Platysteira castanea. The sequence continues at coordinate 401,151 of VYXC01006597.1, forward strand.
TACCTTGGAGTAGAGAAAAAACAATAAACAGCAGAATCCATAGACAAGGACCCCAGAAAGGGTCCAGGAGACATGCTCAGGGCAGTGGAGGAAGTAATAGAAAAGGACAAGAGCATCAGCCATAGGGTGGTTACACTGGCTGGGAAAAAAAGCACAGCACTGCCAAAAAAAGCTGCCGAGTGGCCATTGGGCTGGGGAGGGAAAGGTGGGCCCACAGGAGAGGACATTGCCCCCTGCAAATCACAGGGCAGCCCTTGTCCTTCACTGGGCTCAGGTGGTGGGTGACAAGCCTGAGCTGAACTGCTGCCAAAAGTGTATTTGTAATGTTGAATTTATATGGGAAAGTAATGAAAAGCAGGAGGAAAACATTTTAGTACCATTAATTAATTGATTTCTATATTATATTTAAAGTTCTTGGAAGTTTTTTTCAAAGACAATTAACTCACCTTTATATTTCTAGTAAATAAAACCCTCCATTTTGAATCAACCCCTTTAAAGCTGAGTGGAAGAGGAAATCAGACCCTAATTCTGACCCCTACTCTGCAAATCACCAATTTTTTCCACAGCAAGATTAAATGCACCGTTGTTGTTCTGCCAGCCCTTAACACAAATTAATGACTTAAATTACCTTTCATCTCACCTTATAAATTCTACCTTGAAGCAGCAGAAAGCCCAAGGGCTCTTGCATAACCAGATGAAGACAAGTTCACTGCCTCAAATCCTTCCCTTCTTGCTCTACTTTACATCAATTCTTTATAAGAAGAGGTCTCCAGGGCTAACAAAGGAGCTGGCCATGCAGCAGAAGGTGCCGTGGGACTTTCAGAGGTAAAAGCCCGCCTCGCGGTGACTCAGTGCACTCCATTAGTCCTAGGAAACGCAGGGCACATCGAATGCAGCAGATGTGCCCCCACTTGCCAGGCTTCAGACAAATGCAATCAAATCTATTTTAATCATCTATGAAATGCAAATGTGTTCCACTTGCGCACCCGCAAGATCCATTGTCTTCCTCACTGAAGCATGCGATAATGCCAATTAAATGCCGTTGCTAACTTAATAGATGCTCTGATTGCCTATGGGAAATTATCTTTATTTTTTTATTAGTAGTATTATTAGTAGTATTATTTCACATCGCAAAGATTTTTAAATGTTTTAATAATTGCCTTTGGGTTTGTGTTCTTCCTTCCACTGGCTAAGTGGCCAGCACCTATCCAGACTGAGCACTGAAACCTGTGTTTGCACTCAGAGAAACAACACGGAGTAATTCCAAGTATTAAAAATATCCTTCTCAACTTCTTCTAAATGGCCCTACACAGAAGTGACAGTTGCATTAATCTGCTGGCAATTTCGCTCACACACGCAGGCTCCGGTACATGCACACAGCCCCTTTGTTATTCTGCTAGAAATGGCCAGGCAGCTGTAAAGATGTTTATTCTCAGACCCACAATGAAAAATGTTTGCAGTACGTATGTAGCCTACAAAGTCAAGAATGATAAGCATTTAAATCAGACTGGCCATGCAAAGTCAATATTTCGATATCAGAGGAACTGATTCTTGATCTAGTGCCAGTACTGTGTACTCAATGTACTGCAGAAAAATCCTCGCCCAGTCTTCCTGCCAGCACACTGTTAGGGATGACAAGCATGCAGTTATCTGATAGAGCAGATATTTGTTCCAAAAGACGATTTTCATTTCAAAGACAAAACATGAAAAGAGCTTACTTGTGGGGAAACCAAATACTGTATTCTCCTCTTGATAAATCAAGCTTTAGAGAAATAATGCCAAAGAGAGCAGGATTCTGAAAAGAACTTCTGTAGCTCTTTTCATGCTTTTTCAGCTACTCAGCTGGCTTAACTCTACCAATTAATAATCTTGTGTTTTCCTAAGATGTGTTGAGAAAGAGTTTATTTGCAAATAATTACTTAGTGATAAGGATGCATGTCTGTTTGCTTTTAAACAGTTCCTACAAAGCTAATTAGGGGGTTTATCATAGAACACAGGGTTCTATACGGTTTATACCTTAAGCTGCTAATTATGGGATTTTCAATAACATCTCTTTCTTTCCTTTGCAGAGAACTAAGACAGTATTACTAGACAATAAAAGCCCTGTTTCAGTGAAGAAGGTGAAATTTCTTGTCACAGTCTTGTCAGCTCTCCTCATAGCTGAATTTACATAAAAGTAACCAAGTAAGAGTAATAACAGACAGAAGAGGGAAACATCTTCATACCCTCCGTGAGCAGGGACTAACACAATAGCCCTTTTATACTCTGCAAAGACATTTTTGCTATTTGGCCGCAGACCTCCAGATACACTGTTTAATTACAGTTAGCAAGCAGTATGCCCTTGACACAACAGAGAACAAATATAACCTGCTCTTTCAAGAGTGTCACTGTGATCAACCCTTATTTTGTGTCTTCACACTACTAACCAGACCTTATAAAAAGAAACTTAACCATGCCCGTACCTACAAAAATTAAATAGTATCACACTGAATGCTACTTTATTTTAGCGGGACATCAAGAGGGGTCGACACCAAATTGCTACCATCCAGCTACATTAACTGAGGGTCTATCTCACTCACAGCTCTTCCTTCAGGCATAATAATTACCTGCATTCTTTATTTCACTGCCCGTCTTTTATACAAGGGCAAATATGGAGTGTCCATCCAGTTTCAAAGAGAAGTTAAAGGTAGACTGTAGAGAAAATTAATCATAAGCCTATCAGGACCTTACTAGGATGCAGCCCAATTAAATTCAATACACACATCCACTGTGGAGGCCATTAATAAGCTGCTAAAAATTTCTGTATGTCCCTGCTGGGCTTTATACAAAATTTTGCCCCTATAATGAACTCTGCAGGCTTTACAGGTGGGATTTTCAGAAGTGTTCAACACTGATCCAGATCCACTCTCCTTGATGCCAGCAGGAATTTTAAGCATCGGTGTTAGGGGGGGAGGTAGGAAAAGGTCAGCCTTGACTGCTTCTCAAAATCCCACCCCACCAGTCTGCTTAAACCCCATGCTACTCTGAGGGGAGAGAAGTTTTTCTGTATTTATAGCACAGAGTAAGGAGTCTTTGTATACAATGAACATCAGATTATGTGCTGCAGAAGCACAGAATATTTTTGCATTGTTTATCTGTCAAAAGAACCAACCTTCAAAACAATACATAAACCTACGTAAATAAACCAATTATTCCTACCCAGGGAGAGTAACTGTTTGTGCTCATTTGTATAGCCTAGAGACCCAATACAGCTATTGATCTGGTCCCTTAAACAGAAAACCTATCAAAAAAACAGACTAAAATGCTGAAAAAAAAAAAATCAAACTTAATAGCAAAAGGCCCTGAAATTTTGAAAACTGCTTGCGAGGATCAAATTCTCTGATAGACTGTGGGAATCCAGAGGAAGTAATAGCAGTTCCACTAGTAGGTTGTTGATTCAGGCTTTAAATTAATTATAAATTCATAATTAATTATGAAATGCTACCCCTTGCTCTCCTTTCCTGTGGCCTGAGGAAGAGACAGATTCTCAAAAGCTCAGAGTCAATTTCCATTTTATTTTTAGCCAGTCAATCTCACAAAAGGTCTTACCTACAACTTGGGGACTTGCTCTTTTATATTCCATTCATGTATAGGCTAATCAGCTGGTGCAGTGATCTGTGACACTTAAATAGGAAAGACGCATATAAAAAGCAAAGGCAGAGCAGAAGGGACCCAAATACTCTGCCAGGGCCGTGGCAAGGGCAAAGCAAGAAGGGTGTCCACACCCAGCAGCTCCTGCTGCTGTTGTGCCCTCAGAAATGGGAGCAGTCCATGCCCATGGATGAAGGAGGATGTGGCAGGAGACTGTGGGGTGGAAAGCCACAGATTGCCAGGGTGTCCTGCAGAGATGGGTGCTCATGGCCTTGTTTCTCCCAGCAGCATCCAGCTCCAGCTGGGAAGTGAAGGACTCTTTTGCTCCATGGTGCAAATCTGGTGTACTAAGAGCCAAATCTTCAGAGGATGCTCATAGAATCATAGAGTGGTTTTGGGTTGGAAGGGACACCTTCCACTAGACCAGGTTGTTCAGAACCTCATCCAGCTTGGCCTTGATAGGTCTTCTGTCGGTGCACCTAAGCCACACTAGGAATGGCAAAACTTTTGTTTCTCTCTGCTGAGTTTCTAGCTCTCTGAGTTTAAGAGTGTTCCACATTAGTGTTGGTTTTTTATGTTTATTTATTTTCTAGCCTCTCCACTAGCATACATCTCACTAAGAAGCAGTATCAAAAGGGGTGGTAGGTGCAGCTCAGCAGATTGAAATCATCTTTTGTTTTGGTTATTATTGAAGGATGGAGTGCTTATAACACAGTTTTTGCTTATAATTACAAAATAAACATACAATATCTAAATAACCTTAAAAACTTTCAGTGTTCAGTAAACATTGATCTCTAATCCATTAAGTTTATTCACATCAGGACTGAGCAGCTTGAAATAAAATACTGTCCTATGAATCGGCAGGCTTTTCGTAGATGACAGGAACAAAAATTATCCAACTATGTGGTATTTCCAGCTCATCTGGCATAAATTAGTAGTAATTCTGAAGAAGGATAAAGTGGTTTGAGTAAGTAACACCCTGGATGGGTGCTGAGAATGAAGAAATGGGCAAATGAATATTTGCTAGGTCTGCCTCCACTTCCCTGTATAATCTCAAGAAAATCACTTACCTTGTTTTAATTTTCAACTTTAAAAGGAATATAGGGAGATTCTCATGCTTGCCTGGTCTTCAGTGCATAAATTGTCTTTAAACATATGTATGTACAGCACTAACCACAACATAGTCCTGGTCCCGATCGGAGCTGGTGGCTGTTACCATAAGATAAATCAATAAATAAATCATGATGTATAAGAAAGCCATGTGGTCTGAACCCAATGGCATGTGACCAGAAGATGGCAATATTCAAACCAGAGGACTGAGGCAAGTGTCCTTATGGGTCATACACATCTCAGTTCCCCCAGGTTACCCCACCTCCTTCTGTCAGCGATATGAAACCTCCACAACCGGCTGAAATCACCTTCTGAGCCAGGAGTAGGAGTAGGTAATTTAGTTTCCATGGTAATGCAGTTCTGGACCATTCTTAAACAGAAGCTGCCAAGTATGACAAATGGTAGGTGCTGATTTTTTTATGTGAACAGCTATTCACTATGAATTTAAATGAGATTGCCAAATTCACTTTCCTTGGGACTGGAACTAGGGTCAAAAGCTATTGTTACATTCAAGCCATAGTCCAAAACTAGCACTTTAGCCACCCATATCCAGCTGCAATATAGAAATTTTTGAGTCATAGAATAAAAATGAATGACTCAATATCAGTTGTCAAATAGATGAGACAGATTTACATCAAGCAATTCTAAAATGCTCTGTAGCCATGAATTAAAGGAAACATATGACAAATGACTCTTATTCATTCCCTCATGGGGAAGAAATTATGTTTTAAGCATTGCTGAATGTTGTGTAGTTGCTATTATATATATGTATATATGGAATCTGCATTAGGATAAACACATGAAATGAAAAGGGCTTGAATTCAACTGATTTTCTTCCATGAGCCACCACTGTATAATATGCCACAGTAGGTTTTGCACTCTGCTAATCTTCCCAAACAGTACCTAATTGGTCTTGGAAAATGCTGTAATGCTGTAATACTGTAATTAGTAAAATGACAAATAAAAGAGGAAAAGACCTTTTCATTTTAGTCTTGGTTTCCTTCAGAATGAAGCAGTAGGAAGAAAGGTTGCCAGATCAGTTGTTATTTAACACTATCTCTGCAAAAAAAACAGCCCAAAAAGCAACTCAGTTTTGCCCAGGCTGGGGAAATGGGGGGAGGATGGTCCTGCCAGTCACCACCCAGCTGAAGGTGGATTAGCAGGGTGTTGCTGGACTGCCTGCAGTGGCAGCATGGCTGGGGCTGGATGGGCTCCCCAAAACTGCCCCAGCAACCCCAGCAGCCAGATGGCATTGAAGAGCCATGAGGATTTTACGTACTGGCCCAAGAGCTATCTGTGGCCTGTCTGTGAACCAGCAGGTTCTGCATGGCAAACCCATGGAAAAGTGGCTCCTAGAAAGGTTCTTCTTCATATTAGTGATTATTCCTGCTTGCAATGTTACCTTTGACAACTATGAAGAAGGGGATGAAACATCATAAGCGTTGGGGAGGAAAAAGTGAGGCATTCCCAGCTCATTCAGTGTTGAAAGGAGAAGAAACACAGCTGAGAAGCATTGTGAAAAAACATTTTCTGCCTTTGTAGCACCCTTACAAACCCTGGTACTCAAAGCCTTTTGTAAACGCTCATTAAGTTATGCATTAAAAGGGTAGTTCTCTCTGACATAACCTATCCTCTGTTTCTTCTCTGTGAAATGCCTGGAATAAAGGGTACTCACCCACTGTTTGTATTTTAGGCACTTACACAGACACAGTTGATAGCACCTGGAATTGAGATATGGGCAGGTGAATGGGTTTGTTTGGGGTGACACTGGGAGTGGCTTTCAGAGAGAGGGAGAGAAAATCTGGGCACAAAATGGGCACAGTGGCTCTTGTGACCCACCCCAGAGCAGACATGGACTCAGTACACCCATGAGAGCCTGCCAGCTCACCCCAGCATTGCCTGACCCTGCACCATGATCCCCCCAGCCTGCCAAGACTGACAGCCTGCTGCCCATGCCCTGCCAGTACTTGCCCTGGATGTTCCCTGGAGACACTTCAGTGCTCATTTATGACTCCCAGAAAGCAGTGGCAGGTCTCACGGGAGACCTGAATCCTACTGCAGTGGAGTGGTGCACTTGCGATGAGCTGCAGTGAACAGTGATTGCCCAAAAGCCAGCTGTCAGTGTCAGGCCAGCAGGCTAGCAGATAGCTACAGCTGAAAGGGAAGTTGTTTCGTCCTTGCAGTGCTAAGGAAATGGGCGGCGGCTTTGGGTCTCAACCCAACAACTTCCTTAGGGATCACCCTGACCAGGGGTGGCCAAAATTTAAAGGACGTAATATTTCAGAGCAGATTCTTACCATTATTTAGCAACTAATCTCTGCAAAGAAAGCAAGTTTTTGGCTGGCTGTCTCAGCACCAGACACGCACGAGTTCGGTATAAATGGACATCTAGGAGGCAGGAAATAGTGTGGATTACACAACTGGCAGGGAGTTAACTAACACACATGAACTAATAACAGATATTAAGAGACAGAACTTCCTAAATTGCACTGGGGCCACTGCTGCTTTTCACAGCTTCTGCAAGGAATTCCAGAACCTGTTGTCACTGGCATACCAGGTTAGTATTAGGCAAGCCTTCTTCAGATAACTCACATCGATGCAATATGTTGTACAACCTTTAGTTTTGCTCTTTTCAGAAGTGGAGACTTTGTTTCCATCCTAATGCTGTGGTCAAAAATGGGCTGCCTGTGCCCCTGTGTGCCACAGACACTTGGGAATGGCTGAACAGGTAAATGGGGAAAGCACTTGCAGCCCACCATGTAATTCCTTGCCTGCACACAAAGAGGGAATATTTGTGGCCTAATGACACACAGCACTTCAGAAAGTCAGAAAAATTTGTAGGATGGTGAGTAGATGCTAGAAATCTTTGCTGAGGAACCTTATTGACTATCACGAGTTTCTCTTCTATGAAATGCTCTCACAACTTCATCCACTGCATCTCCCCTGCCTCATCTAGACAGTTTTCTGCAAGCAAAAGGGAGCAGTAGGAAGCTGCACACTGCTTTTCTTAGTGGTCTTTTTCATGTAACTTAGCCACTGGGCTTTGTAATGCAGCCTGGCTGGGACAATGCATTAATAGTCTCATTCTACCGGTGTGACAGAACAACAAAGAGCCCAGTATGTGCTGAAATATGCACTCCCCTTGCTAAGCCTGTAAGCCCAGCTTTGATTTTTTTTTTGTTTAAGCTCTCAGCACAAACCTAGTGAGAATGAATCGGAAATTGCACACTTAATTTCGTCTTCTGCTTGACTTCCATCTTTGATCAGAGACTGAAGAGAATAGGCTGAGGGAAGCTCATGGCTTCCTCCACAGATGATGTTAAAGGACAGTTTGTCATACACAGTAGCCTCCATTTTCTTGGTTGTGACCCCAAAATCCCTCCTGTCCTTCCTGTAATTTCCTCAAGGACATCAAAAGTGCAGATACATTTCCCAAATTTGGGCTGCTGCTGGCGTTCTGCTCTAGACCTGCTGTGTCACCTGCTGTCACCTTTCCTCCAGCTGCAAACAAATGTTTGAGTTATGGCCCCAAAATGGGTGACCTAGATGCGAGACTCAGTGCAGAGGGGTTTCAGTGCCCTTGTTCACAGCACCACCACCAGGGATCTCCTCTGACACCATCCTCCAGCCTAGGAGTCGGTGTGCCCTTGCTCATTTGCCTGATATTCACCTAGGGAACACTGCCACTGCTGCAGCTGAAAGCATCCATCAAGCTCTCCCATTGCTTTGGTAGAGCTTCAAGGAGTTGCCAGACTACAGCTGCCATTTTCCATTCTTTGCTGTTTAGAAGCTGTTTGCTAACTGTTTAATGAACTTCTGATGCTGATCACGCAATCCCCACCTTCTCTGACTCTGCAGGATGCCAGAAGATGGACAGAGGGTCATAGTCCTGGAGGTAGTTAATCAGCGCCTGTGTGAGACCCTCTGGCCAGCTCACAGCACCCTGATTGAGTGAGTTGAGCCTGAGGTGAACCAATTACTGTAAAAAATAAGAGAGATCATGTGGAAAGAAGGGTTAAAGGCTGAGTGGTGCACAGCCTTACTGCAGAGGGAAGCAGAAAGGGTGGAAAGCGCAGACACAGGAGGCTGAGGGGCTGTAAAATCTGATCACTCCTCTGATTCAAGGACATTCCCACTGCAAGGTAAGGAACAGCAACCAACACCAATCTGGGCAAGCAAGCTTACCTTCAAAGTCTATGTCAGCTTATCTCCTTGCTAAGGTCAACAGAAAATTCCCATTGAGCTCATGAGGGCTTGGATTTTCAATAAATGCAAGGCTACTGGACTTGATGTGCAGTTATGAAGCACTTGTAATTATTAATTTATCTCTTCTCTGACTTCCAGTTGACTTCTGAAGGGAGATAATACAGCATACCTTAAGACTGAATGTATATTTGTACTTGAAAACACCATTCTCACTGATAAAAGCCCATGAATTGACACACCATACTCTTCTGGGCCAGTTTAAGAAGCAGCATGAAAATAATCTTACTAGACACATAAAAATGAACTGTGATTCTGCATGCTTGAATCTAGTTACTGTACCATTTCACTTATTGTTAACTTAAAGCCTTTTTCTGGTGTTAATTCATAACTGTAACACACTATCCAAAGACAAAATGCTAGGAGTTAGTTTTCTCCAATTTTTAAAATTTTTTGTTTTACAAGCAAGATTCAAGTAGTCTGCACCTGCTGTTTCTAGGACCCTGAGAAGTTGCAAAACTCCCAGGGTCTCAACAAGTTGTTTTTTACAGCAACGCTGCTGAGTATTCAGAAATTAGTTGTTTATCTCTTCCTCCCATTGTTTTTTAAATCCTTAAATATTAAACTCCTGTGAACATTTGTGCTTATGCTTTGAGAGTTGCAGAAGTTACTAGGTGCTACGATGAAGGACCACCTGTTCTAGCACAGAAAGCTCCATACAGAACTACAAGTGAAGAACAGTTTTCTTCCCCTTTGCAACAAATCACTTGAAGCCAAGTACAAAAATGATAGAGGTACGGAGGTTCCCTGGAAATCAGTGTGACCCCAGAAGCAGGATTACTAGAAAATTACTGGAATATGTAATATTTTCAAATCTGAACCACGAATATTATCAAAGGCCAAAGAGATACCTGAGGAAGCAGCTAAGCACAAAAACATCCCAGGGTACCAGCCACGGAGGCTGGAGGTAGCCAAGAGGGGAGGTGCAGGCTCAGGACAGGAGAAGTAGAGGGAAAAGCAAGTGCTGGAGATAGGCCAACCAATAAACCACACTAGCAGCACATTTGGCACTGCTCATAAGTTGAGCCAAGGAGAGATGGAGATCAGAAAACAACACTCCAGGAGGCTGAGAGGTGATGATCAGATAATAGTCTGTCAGCTGTGCCACAGGGTGAACACAGGTAAGGGTTTGGCAGCACTGTTTTGGATCACTTCAAGGAAAAATAGTGAGAAATTGGGACAGCCAGGTAAAAACTACTCTGCAGTCCAGTAGGAGCAGGTCTCAGAGCAGATGAATCAGATCTTGGTCACAAGCAAGAGAAGAGGAACCACTCTCTGAGACCAGCTGGTGAAAGCCCCATCAGCTTTAAGAAGTTGCCCAAGTGTACAGGGAAGGTAGAGAAGGTGTTGGAGCATGAAAAACTGAAAAGGAGATGGTCATTTATTCAATTTAAAACCTGCTTTTTTTCTGCTTCATTCCTCACACAAATATTAAGCACTAGAGAAATATAAACCATTACCCCTTTTTATAGGTGGGACCTTTGCACATAGCAAGATGAAAAAAATTCCCTAAAGTTACCCAGCAGCTCAGTGGCAGAGCTGACAGATGAACTCAAGGATCACAAATCCCTGCCCAGTTCAGGTTTTGAACCTTTTTCTCCACTTGCAATTAGTTTAACAAAAGAAAAAACTGTGCAAGTTGCTTGTAATTGTCCCAAAGTCATACTTACAATCATCTTTAACTGATGAACATATTTCTTACTCTTTGTTTATGCTAGTTATTCACTAGTGATCATTTATGGTGTGAGAAGTCAGTCTTACAGCATTATTTTTCTTGATACTCTGATTGGGTACCAATTTTCTTGAAAAGCTAGTAGCTAAAAAGAATGTTCATTCCCCAAATACATCAGAGTGAAATCTGCATTCTGCACAGGTGCTTTCGACCAGTCATCAAAAAGCAAATATAGTGGTGAGCTAAACACAAAATCCAACAATTATTTGCGATGTCTATTTTGCCATGTTCAGACTATTGGGCTGAAAGATGAAGACAAAAGAAGAGGCTGTTCATGTGCTGTAATGGGGGCAATGGAAAGTGGCTGGCAATCACTCTAAAATACAGAGATTTTTCTCATATCATGCTGGAGTATGTAGGCTCTTGAGCAATGGCCCTACTCTGTAAAAAGCCACTTTAAAAGGATGCACTGCCTATGCTGTGCAAGAAAGCAGTTATTTGGGAGAGAAATCAAAGAAAACATCAGAATATCAGACAGTAAATTAAAGGGAAAACTTGGGACTCCATTCTGACATCTAAATACTCTACTTCATGCCATGTGAATACCCTACAATATCCTCCATAATCCCAGCCAGCTCTCCAAAAAGGCATAGCTCCTCTCATGGGCTCTGTGCTTTCTGCATATACAGTGCCTTGCATCACATCTGGGACTTTAAAGGCCTGATCCCAAATCCATTGATTTAATCTCAATGTCCCAAATCAAGGCTGGAATAAACACGTTCAAACATTTCTTTTTTGCTTCACCTTGAATTTCATGCATGCTCTGCCCACCAGCCAGCCTAAAAATCACAAACTGCTGCCTGTAACACTAATATTTTGTCCCCAGAACAAATGCCATCAGTTTTCATTTTCTCCACAGAAGAAGTTTTGATTTTTCCATTTCTTCTACAAACAAAATGAACATATAATTTATGTTTGTGAGCAAAGTGATTTTATGGTATTTCTCTTTGTTGACAGAATGATTGGAATAAAATTACATTCCGTTGACAAAAGTGTGATGAAATGTCGCTTGTGCATGTTAGGAACAAAAGAATTTGACAAAAAACACAGTTTGCCAATGGGACATAGTAAACATTTTAACAAAATTAATTCTGGCTGTCTCCTATTTGTCCTAGGAATGACATAAGAAGTTTTTCCAAATCCCCTATGTAAAAATAAAATATAAAAATTTTACCTATAAAAAGACTAAACGCACTTTTATAGAAGCCATTCCTTCTAGTGCTTTAAGCCGTATTGCTCTAGGTCACATCTCTTTTTTCCAGAATTCAGTAACTTTTAATAGAGATATGTGGGATCCACATGTTTTGGTACATATCCATCCTACACAGCACCATTAATTAACAGCAGTAGGCTTTCACATTTTTCTGGATTTTTGGTAAATTGAAGAATGAAGTAGAACTTTGTGATTTTCAGGAATACTAAATATGTTACAGTGTTTGGAAGTCATCAGGCCTCTGACAACAACACAAGCACTCACATAATTTAATTCTTTCAGAGCCTAAGCAACAGTCTGACAGTATCTGGGAAACGTGCACCAAGCTATTTTCTCTTTGAACTTTGATGCCTGACATCTTTACACGGACATGAGCTCATATGAGGATGGACAGAAAGGGAGGGGAATCTCTCTTTGGTGGGCTCAAGTGAATGAGCTTAGACAAGGCTGATTTACCCTTGGTAGCAGAGGGCCTTTAGGTTAAAAGAAATTTGATGGCTCTACGGGGAGTGGGATATAAAAGCACAAGGCTCAGAACAAAGGGAATAGACTTAAGTCACCATCATGAAATGGTTCAGCACAAAGCAAAAAAAGAGCCACTATGAAAGGTTAAAGTGCAAAAGAACAAAAGCAAACGTTGAACAAAATTATGTAAGCATCAACATTAACAACAAATAAAACAAAAAATAACACAGAATAAACAGAGCCATCTGCATTGATCCTTCCTTTCTTGCTGATCTTTATTAGACCCAAAGGCTATAAATCAGTCCAGGACAAGTGACTGCCCCTGGCCAGGGTGATGGTGAAGAGCGTGAGCTTCGCTACAGAGCTGGAGTGTGGGACACGCTCGAGGGACAGACTTGGCTAGTTCAGTCCCTGGGCTGTGCGTAAAAGGTTGCCAGTGCTTCCAGGGCTCAGGCAGTGAAAGAAGTCGCCTTTCCTTCCAGACAGATAAAAATGAAAGAAAAACATTATAATCCCATTAGCACTGGTGGATTTCTGTCTGATCTTCCATCGTGCAGAGGAATGCCATCCCCACTTTGAGCACTGGGATTTTGGCCATACCCCCAGCATATCAGCTAGGTAGGGCACGAAGCACCCTTAAATCCATTAAATTCCTCTGTGGCTAAGATACAGAAAGGACACAGAAAGAGTCTGGCAAGATCCAACAGTGCAGACACACTTTCAAATGTTCACAAGTTTGAGCTTTTCAAGTCACTGGGGCTTCACACAGTCAGAAGGACTGCAGACCTGAGTTCTGGACTTCAACATCATGGGCTAAAGAAATTTGTGATCTTGGGGCCACCAAAGATCTTGTCAGGCTTGCTTCTGGTATTCCAAGGTCATGGTAAGGTAAATGATGTTTAGTTCAACTGTGTATGGGTTAAAGATCTGGAGGAGACCCATCCTGTATGGATTGGCCAGTCTGTACAAATATTAACATAAAAGCAGTGATAGACATTTACATTTATCAGCAAATGTCTCTTAGAGCTAAAAATGCAATTAATTGCACTGCTTGCACTACGGCTTTTGTTCTTTTCTTCCCTCCCTCTCTCCTCCAGCCCCCCTGACAGTGAGAAGAAGGGAGCTAATGTGGTAAATGTTTTTTCCCCTGAATTTTCCCTTACAAAAGAATAAATGATATTAAAAGCTAAGAAATGTTCAAACATAATCAACACACACATACATTCTAAAGAAAATAGCAAATTAAATGCAAAGCCTATGCAAATGCATCATCCAGGTTGAGATTTTAATTGCAAAAAGTCAGGAAATGTAAAGTTATGGTTCTCACAGTAATCATCACTCAGCCCCTTGAACACAGTTAGGATTTGTATTCCAGGCAGTGTGTGGCATTAACTCGAACACCAGCGCACATATGCGTTCTCTGCCTTCATTACAGTTGCTGGGGGAACCATAATTCTGCATTTGCTGACTTTTTCTCAATTAATTTTTCTCCTTATTGCTGTGCTACGAGATTCTTGCATTTAATTTTACTGTATTAAAAAAACAAACACGTAAAACAATGAAAAGAAACTGGAAATTTCCATAGCATATTAAAGTAAGGAGATAATCCATTCTGTCTCTGCAGCCTAAGGCTCGTGTAGGACTATGCAGTCATTTTAGAGCACAGGTACATGAATAATAATAACAATAGCAATAGTAATAATAATTAATAATAATTATAATAAATGGACATACCTGGAACTTCACCTCATTTTGAAGTGAGTGCAAAAAGGTAAGGGAACTGGAGTGCTCTGGACAATGTCTTTTTTCAACCCACTGTGCTAACTACTTATATTGCACTTCTCTGCAATGAAGGCCATGCTGAGGTCCCATGTTCCCACCAAGGCTGTCTCAGACGTGTTTCACCACAAAATCAAATTCTGTGCCCCCACAACCTGCTCAGTACTTCAATATCTCTGAAAATAATTTTGTTTTTAATCCTACAACTACATGCTGGTGGTGGAATATACCTTTCTGAAAATCTGCCTGGTTAATCTGCAGGAGCAGCCATAAAAGCAATTAATTCTAGTGGTGTGAGAAATCATTTGGAAGACAACGTTTAGAGCAGGTATTTTCCTACTTTGTAACAAAGGAGTCATCAATCTCAGCTTCTCCTCTGATACGTATTTGAGGGCACACTTGCAGACATACTAAGGAAGCCTCACTACCATTATTGACATGGTCTCTTTGTACCAGCAGGAGCCCCACATCATTGTGGCTTGTCCTTACCCGCCTCTCATCCTCCTCTGTGCTCCTGAAATGTGCCCACAAGGAGAGATTGGATGTTTCAAGGTCAGATTTCCAAAGTGGCTGAAGGATATGAAGATGAATACAAACCCACTCAGAGTTTAAATAACTGAGCACTTGGTAAATCCCACTAATCCCACCTTTCTTTTAAAGCTCATATGCATATAAAATCTATTCCTAGGAAAAGCCATCCCCCAGAAGTCACCATTCTCATGCTGTCATGCCAGGGGTTCTCTTCTCATAGCAGTGGGTCTGCTGATCAGACAAATCCATTAGCCCTAGCTAAAACAGCCCTCACTCAGAAGATGTAAATATATGTCTCCTGAGTGAAGATATCAGTATTGTCTCTCTTTGATAAATCTTGGCATTTTCTTCTAAAATTATTCCATATTTTACAGCTTTATGTTAGCTAATGTGGAAATGGGAAGCACAGGTGCCTCCTGTCCTCTGTAATGTCTCTTCTAAACTCTCCTCTCATGATGGAAAGAGTAGGATTTGTGTTGTTAGACTGGCATAGCCACAGGTGAGCACTGGCCTCTAATTTATAAAGAGCTATCAGACATCCAATGTCTGTTCATGTGCTATGTTTATTGCAGACAATTATGGGGGAGTTTACCTTGCAAATACATGAAACATTTTCTAAACATAGCTCTCAGTAGTACTTACTTGTTAAGAAGAAGGGGAGTCACAAATTTTCACTGAAAAATTGCACTTTTCAAAAATATAAGCAAATCTTGGCAGAAACTTCACATAAGTTTTCCAGCACCTCTTTCTCCTCCTCCTCAAGAAGAAAAAAACTAGTTTAAAACTACCCCTTTTTGTTATTCAGATCTTTCCTCCTTCCTCTTTTACCTTTTTCCATTGTAAAAAGAAGGGAAATAAAGGGTAGAAAAAGAATTATGGAGAAAAATTTCCCTGATCTTTTTAAAAATCCAAGTTTGGGGCTTTTCTGCTCCTTTCGTGAAATATGTTCATTTGGTTGAACTGTAAGCCTCTGGATCAGCCTGTTCTTTGGACTTTGAATGCAAGGAGCACATCCAGCCAGAGGTAAGAATGCAAGGTTTCTGGCAGAAAACAGCATCAGACAGAACAGATGGCAGCTCCTGATCATGCCAGAAAGAAGAAATGGTATTGCCAAAAGTGCAAAGAGTTCATTCAGCTCTATTTTAGGCTTTTTGCCAATTTTCCCAAACCATAGTGAAAAGAGTCCAAATTCTCTGTGAAGTCATGTCAAACCTATGGTTGATCCACAGCATTGTACCACTCCTTTCACTCATTTCAAATAAAAGCATGATGGTCACACAGTAAAAAAAATGACAGAGGTCCCCTGATCTAAAAGATGCAGGAATATTTGCTTTCAGGGGTATGCAACATCCAAATAAGACAGTGAGCCAGGGAAATAGGTCTAATATAGGTCATGAAGAGAAACACTGGTTAGCAGTCATGCAGACTTTCGACATAGTGCCATGAAGGGCTCATTTCAGTGCTAAGGAACCCCCCACAGAGGACCCAGTGCAGTTCCATCATAGCAAGGAACAAGTGTCACCTTCTTGCCCTCCCTACTGAGGAAGAAAGCTGAATTAGCTGCAATACGTCACCAAATAGAAAATCTAGATTGTAAGTGGAGTTGAGCAAGCAGGATTTTGGGGTGTCCTACAGGAATAAGCTCTTATAAATATCCATGGTCGTTTGAGAGGACAACTAGCAGCCTTAGGACTATTAAAGAAGACATTATGGAAATCAGTATTAGGTGCTACCTGGAGTGTGGTGCTTGCCCAGTGCTTTGTAGCTCAAAAGAAGGAGGCAGCAAAAAAAGAAATAAAGAGTCCAGATGTGCAAGGTGAGCGAGGACACTGTAGGCAAGGTGGTCACTCAGGCTGGGTGCACCCAGGAGGAGGCAAACACCAGGAGGGCATGAGGAATGTGCAATAAATTGATAGGTGAGGGCAGCAAACAAGTTGTGTTTGATATTCTCAGGACAGTACAAGATTTTTAGCAAAAGCAAATGAAAGTCACTAATCACTAGCAATGACACTGTAGACAACTTACCACAGCTGGTGCATTGAAATGTTCCCAAAAACAGTGACATGGGTAATACAGATTTACATGTTAAGAGGGGGAGAGATATAGGAGACACCAGCCAGCTCCTTCAGCAACCCCCTTATGAATAAATTGTTTCTCTTATTCCTGCTTGTACCTATTTTTATTTAAAATAGATTGTCCAAGGACAGGCAGTGCATACCTGTGGTGGAGTAAAGTTATTTGGAAACTTTCCTATCCAATTTCTGCTTTGGATTTCACTTTGAAAATCTAGCAATTCAAAAAGTAACAAAAGCATCCCACAGAGTGATACCAAAGGACAGAGTTATTTTGGGAATACAATTTTAATCAGTGCAGTACCAGCATTTAAATCTGCTGCTGTACTGACATCAGTGGGGAAAAAAATAATTAAAAACAAGGATTCCAGAGGGACTAGCAGTTTTGGAAATTAATCTACACCTGTGTCACCTTAACCTGGGATTACTGCAATTCACTCTTGATGCAGAAATTGTGGGGGGTGCAAGAGCTGCCAGCTCGCTTATTAGGATGAGTTTAGGATGAGTATTAGGATTAGATGTCACAGTGAGTGACGCCTCTGCTCTGTGATGTGCAATGGCTAACAACCAATTTCCATCTGATTCCCTGCATTAGGGACTCAGCAAATTAGTCACCCCACTTTTTATTTTCACGTGAGTCCATGGTGTCCAGATTACTGTGGTGAGAAGACAAATGAAATCAATAGAATCGATGTTCCCGAACAGATTTCCTATCACAACAGAGTGGCAAGGGAACAGAAAGGGTACAGCAAACAAGGGTGACCACTCACCAGATATGGGTGACATATGCCAAGTACACCTCCTTGTCACCAAGGGACAGGAAATCAATTCCTCTGGAGCACACTACTACCTTATCTGTGTTTGCCCAGTGCTTCCCTTCCTCAGAGACAGGCAACACCCCAGGCTATGGCTCAACCTGGAGCCAGAGCAATGGGCAGATGCTACTGGGACCATCCTCTGTCTCTCCAGGCAGGGACATACCCCTTCAAAAGCATCTCCCATCCCACACCAGCCCCCTGCTCCCCACCACCCCCCAGCGAGGGAGCAGCCACCCTTCTAGCTGGGCTAGAGGGATCCACAAGAATCACTTGGACACTGAACCTGCAAAAGTAGTACTACACTGCAGTGTAGGCAGCTCAGGGGTTGACAATCACAGCCTTTGCTACCATGTGTGCTGATGCTTCTTAATCAGCTATGCAAATCAGGTCAGTGCTTGGGTAAACTTTATTTGCCTAAAACACTGGCTTTCCAGAAGATAAAAATCCCTCTGAAAGCAAGAAGACACTCATACCTGCCAGAAAAGTTTCTCGTTTCTTATTCCTGCATGTTGTGAGGGAAGGAATTCTTTATCCTTCTTCCTTTATGTTTTTTTCCTTTATCCTCATCCCGTAACTCTGAAGTAAAATCTTGGTGATGTTTTTCAACCTAAACCTGCTGTTCATCGGTATTTCAAATAAACTGGATTTCAAACTGAGCCCAAGTATCCCCACCCTAGAATTTCCTAAAATTTTAAAATCTTTTCTTTGACACTTCAAAATGAAACATTTCTCTATAAAATCCTTCTGAGACATCTACACAGTTCTGAAAAGCTTGAACAAACCACAGGTGAAGTAAAAAGTTGGACTTTGAATAATAAAAAAATATTATAGTATTGCAACAAAACCAGATTTTCCATCCAGTTTTGCAGCAGAGTCACCACTCAGCCCTGGGATATGGCTGTATTTTCCTTAGGGCATAGAAGAGCTGAGCCGGACCTGCTAGAAGCAAGGTGACAAAGTAACACCACCTCTGGGAGTGAAATGGGCCGTGTCAGTAGAAGTGTAGTCTGAGCCCTAAAAGCTCCTACTGGAAAAGCTGTAGTGCTCTGGGTCCTCGCAGCACACGGCAGCCTGGGTACATTCAGTGCGGCACACGGCAGCTTGGGTGCATTCAGTGCAGCACACAGCAGTCTGGATGGATTCAGTGCAGCACACGGCAGCTTGGGTGCGTTCAGTGCGGCACACGGCAGCTTGGGTGCATTCAGTGCAGCACACAGCAGTCTGGATGGATTCAGTGCAGCACACGGCAGCTTGGGTGCGTTCAGTGCGGCACACGGCAGCTTGGGTGCATTCAGTGCAGCACACAGCAGTCTGGATGGATTCAGTGCAGCACACGGCAGCTTGGGTGCGTTCAGTGCGGCACACGGCAGCTTGGGTGCATTCAGTGCAGCACACAGCAGTCTGGATGGATTCAGTGCAGCACACGGCAGCTTGGGTGCGTTCAGTGCGGCACACGGCAGCTTGGGTGCATTCAGTGCAGCACACAGCAGTCTGGATGGATTCAGTGCAGCACACGGCAGCTTGGGTGCGTTCAGTGCGGCACACGGCAGCTTGGGTGCATTCAGTGCAGCACACAGCAGTCTGGATGGATTCAGTGCAGCACACGGCAGCTTGGGTGCGTTCAGTGCGGCACACGGCAGCTTGGGTGCATTCAGTGCAGCACACAGCAGTCTGGATGGATTCAGTGCAGCACACGGCAGCTTGGGTGCGTTCAGTGCGGCACACGGCAGCTTGGGTGCATTCAGTGCAGCACACAGCAGTCTGGATGGATTCAGTGCAGCACACGGCAGCTTGGGTGCGTTCAGTGCGGCACACGGCAGCTTGGGTGCATTCAGTGCAGCACACAGCAGTCTGGATGGATTCAGTGCAGCACACGGCAGCTTGGGTGCGTTCAGTGCGGCACACGGCAGCTTGGGTGCATTCAGTGCAGCACACAGCAGTCTGGATGGATTCAGTGCAGCACACGGCAGCTTGGGTGCGTTCAGTGCGGCACACGGCAGCTTGGGTGCATTCAGTGCAGCACACAGCAGTCTGGATGGATTCAGTGCAGCACACGGCAGCTTGGGTGCGTTCAGTGCGGCACACGGCAGCTTGGGTGCATTCAGTGCAGCACACAGCAGTCTGGATGGATTCAGTGCAGCACACGGCAGCTTGGGTGCGTTCAGTGCGGCACACGGCAGCTTGGGTGCATTCAGTGCAGCACACAGCAGTCTGGATGGATTCAGTGCAGCACACGGCAGCCTGGGTGCGTTCAGTGCACCCCCAGCACAGGCAGGGGGTGGGAGGCACTGAACACACATCACTGTGTGAGCAGTCAGGTGAACCGCCACTGCAGCAAATGGGAGCAACGCTGTGTCCACAGGGGTTTGTTTCACTGCTCTGCTGGCCCTGAAGGATTCTGCCGCCCAGGTAGAGAGCAGTACTCAAGCTCACCCGTAGGTTTTCTTCTTGGAGAGGTGCAAACATCTACAAACCCCACCTCCAACGGCAAAATGCTCTTGCACAGACCAGCTCACAGTTCCGTTTCCCTGGTGGGAGAATTGGAGGCATTTTTGTGTCTGCAGGATCCTTGGAGATATAATTGTAAGAGGCCACCTTGCTGCCAAGTACAATATTGCTGCAGCCAATAAGCATACTCGGGGCAGTTTTTAACTGAGCTCATGATCATTTTAAGCACTAACCTGTCTTCACAACCCCTCTGGATGACAAGGGAGACAGCAAAGCTAAGAGAGCTGGTGGAGGTGACTGAACAATCTGCAAGCAGGGCTGCCATCAAGGAGCTCCAAGCTCCCAAGCTGCCCTGAGACCTGGGTCAGTGGTGGGAAAGCAGAGCCACTGAACACCCACACATTATCCATAACTTCTCACACGACTGCTTTTGTGAAACAAGGAAAATTTCCACTACGCTGATTCTAGGGATATGAATCAGGTTTCAGGTGATGGACAGGCTTTTTTAACTCAATTTTGTTCAAGCTAAAAGCTTCTTCAGGGGTATTTGAGTATTCAACCATCTTTCATCTAGTGCATTCATACCAATATATAACCCAAAAGTTGGCAGAAAATGGCAATTGTTTTAAGCCTTTGGCTTATAGTGTATATGGAGAAGTCAAACAAGAGAGCCAGGGGTTTTCCATCACCTATTATCCCTCCATCCAGGCTGAACTCCCCAGTCCCTGATCCTTGGCACCGCCACAGCAGCTGCCAGGGTGTTGTGGTGGCCATTGGGGTCTGGTAGTCTGACCCAGGTGCTGTCACCTTCCCAGAGAGAGAGGTCCTGCAAGGGACAGCTTCCTAGGGGTCTCGGGCAGCCCTCTGGCCTCCAGGATACTTCCACAAGGGGACAGCCTGTGCCTGTAAGCAATCAGCTCTTAGCAGGAATTTCAGCTCAGTGATATCACTTCTGCCTTGCGAGGTAATCCCAGGCCAACTCAGGGACAGAGAGACAGTAGCGCCATGTGGTGATTCCACAGAGATAGCCTTTATTGTCCAGCACCATGTGAAGAGGCCCAGGAACACTACCTATCTCCTTGAACCTTGCAGAAGTCTCACTTTTATGGGGGAAGGCGGGGGTGGTACCAAAGGGTACCCATGGGATTACAGAGGGACCAATGGGTTACAAAGGATTTACATGGGCACCAAAGCATGGTGGGATCTCACCCTAACCTAAGAAGACTGCTCTTTCATTCCCGGGGACAACTGAGGTAAGCTTGTCACAGCCCAACCAAGGGGCCTCTCTCCAAGTGAGAGATGTGCCGAGCCTATCCTCCTCCACAGGATCTCACCCTAACCAAGAGGACTGCTCCCTCCAAGTGGCACTCCTCCAGGGGACTGCTGAGACAGGGTTGTCATGGGCCATTCAAGGTGCATCTCTCCTGGGGAGAGACTTGGCAAACCTATTTTCCATCCACACCAGGGGACAGACTCTGAAGCAGTAAACCCCAGACACCTAAAGACATGTGCGATGAACAGGATAGGAAAAAATCAGGCAGTCATTCTACACAAGAACATGATGCAACTGAAAGCTGACAGAGGAGAACTTCTAAACTCTTTCCAGCATTACTTACAATTCACAGGCACCTGGATAGCTGTTACCAATCTGGCTGCCTTTATGTGAACTTCTGCTCAATAACCCCACGGGTGCCAGCTAACACGAGATTTCACATGCCATTTGAACAGAAGAGGTTTAACAGTCAGCCAGCAGAGCTGATAAAAAGCAAATCAGCGAGTCAGTTTACTACCAAGGAGCTCTATTAAGTGACTGTAATGTGGTTCATAGCCCTGGAGTAGTCACTGTCCCTCACTAATCTAGTGGCAGTATTGACAAGGATCATTTACACAGCTTCCTTTAAAGGTTACCACTATTTGTCAGGACTCTCTGTGCTCCGGATGCGTGTGTGGCCTTCGTTTACATCCCAGACTTGCCCACCCTCACGGCAGAGCCGCGATCCCAGGCAGCACCGACTCCTCTACAAGGTCATGCTGCCGCAGCCGGGTGCCGAGTGTGCGCATCCTCTAAACATCTGCTAGGGATTAACAGAGACAGCACAGACCTACCCTAAGAGCTGCACTAATGCAGAGAAATCAGTTGTTTGACAGCAGTACCTTGCCACCAGGTATCAGTTAATCTGCATTAAGCCTACCCAGCTGTTTCTCGTGGTCAGTGGACATAGTCCCCTAATGCTTGGCCATATCGCAGAGTTGTGGTTTTATGTCCTTGATCACTAAGTGCAGCCGCAGCTTTGTTTTACATCTTCTATGTAAAAACGAAAAATAAAAGTCACTAGTCCCTCAAGCATCATCTCTGAGTTTTAACTAGAAAGAACTAACCTCTGGATTCTAAATACATGGATCTTTCTTGCTAAAATGTCTGCTTTTCAGCCCCATTCCTTCTCTGTTTAATAACGATGATCTGAATTTTGCAAACATCACTTCTCTATTTGGATAAAGTCTCATCTCTTCAACATGCAGTTCTGTCTAGAAAATGAAGGAAAACCCTTCAACAAAACCCTCCTGATGCAGATGAGAGGAAAGATGAGTTAATATGGACAATGGATACTTTAAACCCTCTCTGCACTTACAGTGTAAATAGGTAAATCAGAGAAGCACTCTCTCAAAATTATCTTGGTCTTTTAAAAATACCTTAAATTGCTTTAAAAAAAAAAAAGTGGTGGGGAGAAATAAAGCTGTTGAAATTCTACTTTGCTTCCCATCTGAGTTCACAGATACCACCAGATGCTCCAAAGGTGCTGGAGGCAACTTTTTGAGATAGTCTCACTTTGAGAGAGGATCAAAGGATCAGGGCAGTCCTCGGGAGGTAATCCCCAGAAAAGAGGGACAAGATTAAGAGAGAGGCAGCGAGGGAAGGTCTCACACCTCTGAGTCTCTCCAGCCTCTCAACATTGCTCCATGCTCTCCAGTGGACATATTGTTTGGGACATTTATGTCTCTGAGCAGAAACAGGCCAGATTTGCCCCGTGTTTGGAGGTGCTTGCTGGAAGACCTGTAAAGCCACTATGTCACGGAGCTTGCTTATTCCTTCCCCCAAGCAGCTGTTGTGTACCTGCTCCTGCTCAGCACAAAGGCCACCAGCTGCTTCTGCAGCTCCAGGTCCACATGTGACCTCTCAGTGGAGCTAAACCAGGATCCAGGTGTTCGGTGAGCAAAAAAGTGTAAAGCAGGCATGAAGTTTCAAGCTGAGTAGAGGAATTTGCCTGCCTGCCCAGGGCTGTGCATGGTGGGCATCCCTACTCACGGAGGGATCTAAACCTCTCCACATCTTCTGCACAGCCCCAGGGAAGAGACCAGGTCCTAAAGCCACACCACTTGTACCAGAGCCCACCAATCTGTGATTACTGCTTCCCAGTGGGTTCAGGAAGGTTATTATTTTCCCATTATTTTCACTTTTTTCTCTCTCATACTACAAGTAGCTTTAAGGGTCACACCGGGGAGACAAAGCACAGCAAGCTGAGGAAATCCACTCAGACAGTGTTTGCTCTAGTGGGAGGCAGTCAGTGCTGATTCTGCTCCTACTGAGCAGCACATAAGAATAGTCATTAAGTTCAACAGAGCAAGGCCACACAATAAAAGAAGAAAAGATTACCTCCCTTTTCCATTTTCCTCTGTTAACACAGAAGATACAAAAAAATTTCTCACTATTCCCAGCATTTGCATAAATGTGTCCTCTAATGATCAAAGCGTGGATCTCTGACACAAAAGCTTTTGCGCCAAATCCAATAATTAATAAAATCTTCACTGCCCAGATGAGGATTCCCACCAGAAGAAGTCATGTGGTCTTACAAAGTGGGACACCTGCTGCAATGGTATCCCAGCCTCCCTTCACAGAGAAAGGTTCACTGACAGCAAAACCTCTGCTCTGTGGCAAGCAACTGAGAAGTTTTTGGATACCTGGCCCCTCTAGGACCAGGGAACTGCCTGTAGGTCATTTAAGTACTGAAAATATGAGCTGAGTACAACTGAGAAAGCAGCCATTGGCTTCCAGTCACTGTAACAACCCATACCCTTTTCTTCCTCTCTAAAAAGAGCGTACTTACCTACTGACATCACGTACTGTTTGGGCTGTTAGTTTCAGGAACATAAACACATCCATATCCCTCTCCAAATATCCTGTACCTAATCAACTAGTATATTTATAAATTATTGCGCATCAGAGATGCTGAGACTGCCAAGTCAAAGTCTCCAAAGACAGGAAATGCAAAATTAAAGCTGGTCACTCACATGCTGTTTTACTTCAAATACAATTGGTGCTTCAATTGCTGCACCTGGAAAGAGCTGGGTTATGCAGTGAATTCAAATGTTGTCCATGGCAGGCTTTCCACATTTGCTACAAAAGACCAGGAGGAGAAAATGCAGAAGATTAGAGATAGAAGAAAAATACTTTAATTGCTTAAAAAGAAATGTCATTTAGAGATAGGACTCTCTCTGAGCATATGCCAGAAGGACCCCTTCTGATACTAGACAGTGTTTTCGGACCAAGTTGCATGAGAATGGTTGGTAACTCATTTCACCTTCCTAGTTTTCCAGAGGTCAGACACAAGTGGATAGTCAGCAGTGGCTATGGAGTGGATACGCAGCAGTGAGGAGGAATGCTGCTGGCTCTGGGTGAAGATGCCTGGACTTAATTCTGTGTTCTGTGGCCCAAGGCCTCAGTGCCTCAGAAAATACAATAAACAACAGAAGGTACTCTCAGCAAGCTTGTGGTTATTTTCTCAGTGACAAAATGGGAATTACAAGATCACCCAAAACTCACAGGAAAGCTGTGAAGACAGTAGATTAATGCCCATAATGTTTCTGGTGGCATCAGAAAAATGTCCAAATAACAAAAAACCCAGCTCTTCAGAGTGAAACAAGAGTCCTGTGGAAACTGCAATGTGAGGTCAAGCATTCCCAGCCTCAAAAGCCAGAGCATGCAGGACTGGAGCTGAGGAGTCTCCCCCAGCACGGGACCAGTACAGGTGTGCACCGGCTGGATGAGCTCCCCCTGCTCCCAGCTGCTGCGGCTGCCCCTGCCGGGATGGCCATCCCGGGCATCCAGCAGCAGGGCCTGATCCCTGTGCCAAGCATTCCCCGGGCCTGAGCCAGGCTGTGGGCCAGACCTTAGGGCTACACCGAGGCACACAAGGCTGCTAAATCTGGCAGCAGCTCTATAAATATCAGCGAATGCAATGGGCATTAAGCACCGCCGAGCTTACAGCTCAAGGCTAATGCACCTAAATGCATTCGTTCACTCTATGCAAAGTGCTGTGAAGATGAAAAACATAAGGCTATTATTTCGGCAGGATCCTAAATGCTACTCTGTTTTTTCCTACTTCATGCTGAAGTTGTTAAAATTCTTCGAATATTAAATGTCCAGCCCCACTTTCAGGGTTGACTTAAATGCGGTTTCCAAAAAATGTGCTGAATATTATTCATTTCTCAGAGAATCAAAAAGCTAGAGGCCCTTTGATGGGGTTGCTTGCATTTTTAAGTCACATGCACATGCACTAGTTAGACGACTTTGGCAGCTATGGCTCTATATGTCAGTGTCTCAAACAAAAATGCACAATGCAAATGCAAAATTCTGGATGTTTATAACTTTTCTCTATTTTATTTTTTGTACCTTTAACCTGACTCTCTCCTACAAAACACAGCACAATACCAGTGTCTGAAGAAATTAAAAAATGAAGCCCAGGATAACCAAAAAGTGTGGAGAACTGCAGTTTGCTACCTTTCAAAAACCAAATTCCATTACACCCATTAATGAACACAAGGAAATAATTCTCCCCCAGTGTTAAATATGGATCTTATCATGTATCTGGGTCTCAGAAAAAGGATTCAGCCGCTTCTTCAGGGAATGTTTATGCTTCAAGATTTATCACCTGCATTGATGTTAGTGAACTAAACTTGTAGGAGCCGATGTGGAATACACTCTGAATCAGAACACTTGCTCCTGGAAACAAGATACTTGAAGATAAAAGACAAATTTGAACAAAATTTGTAATACAGTCTTATGTGTTGGAGTATTTATTCACCATTCAGAAGAGAGTCAGGCTTCCCACTGACAAAGCTGGATTGCTAGTGGCCCCAGACCATCGCATCCACAGTAGAAGACTTCCATGTTCTGCCTGATGCAGTTCCTAGACCAGCTCTCAGACCTGGCTCTCCTGGTCAATCAGAAGTTAAACATGCAGAAGTACAACACAAAACACTACAGTGCCTATCATTTTGACACCCAGACTCCTTAGAGCAAGTGGAGACTTTAGCATTAATTTATACTGGGCTTATACAGGTGGACGTGGGCTCCTCTGGCTGGCATGGACAAGAGCCAGTTATGGTTCAGAAGTGTTTTACTGTGTTGTGCCTGAGCAAGCATGCCCTGCCTTTCAGCAGGATGTATTGATACAAGCACAGCAATGTGCTAATGTCACCTATACAGCTGTGGGATCACAGCTGGCTCTCATGTGGCCAGCTCAGGCCACAGGCAGAACACATATGTCTGTCTGCACTTGTCTTTAGAAGCATCCTCTAGTTTGCAGGGTGGACTGGGAGCCACCTAGACTATCTCAGACAAGTCAAGGAAAGATGCAAAATTTAGGTGCTTGAGAGAGTCTAGGCAATCCCATGCCAGAGGACATCTTCTTCTGCTAACAGTGCTCCAGATCACATGTTCTTATGTATTCAACACCTGAGACAGGCTTTTCCAACAAAATATAGCAAGAATATAATGCTTTCTCCTCCCCTACACTGACTTTAATCCTCTATTCTTGTGAGTAAAGACTTTGCGTGAGAGGTAAAAAACACCTTTTTGCCCAGTCTCTTAACCCAGCTCCTAGCATTCAGCATAGCAGTCTAACCGTGAACGTATGCCGTGGGTATTTGGAGGGCTTGCTCTGTCCCTCCTCTTAAAATTGCTCCTCTTTTCTTGAAGCAATTATAAATCTACTGGGGAAAAGCAAAAGTGGTTTAGCAAGGTCACACTATGAGCTTAGGGTAGGGGCAACTTTACAAAGCAAATGTTCAGCCAAAGCTGGAAAACGTAAATAATTTTGAGAACATTTGTCCCAGAACACCCTGAGGAGAAGTAATTAGGCTTTCCCAGGAGAGAGACAGGCCAGTGTGAGTGCCAGCCAACAAGGAAGGGATTTAAATGCAAGTTTCTCGTATCTCTACGATATTAGTGTCACTAATGTGAGTCTCCCAGTGAAGGACAGTGTGGGTATTATTTGCTGCTCTCCTGCACATGGGGAGAGGAAGACTCTGGAAGCATCTCAAGAGCAGGACTCACAGGCTGGAAAGAAGCCAAGCATCTCACTTGTCATCCCAGCAAAATCCCAGCATGCATTGGGATTCAGATCTGCAAAAATTTTAGCACCCCTATGAGTTTGCTGCTGCCACCCACGTGCCAGCCCTGCCACCACTCAGCCAAAACCCAGCAGCACAGAGCCCTCTCCTTGCCCCAGCTCTCTCCCTCAATGCTTGCTTCCTCACTGCCCTGATACTGCCTGTCTGCCTTGGAAATAAGCAACACCTAATGATAGACTTGGGTTCTATGTGACAGGGAGGAACTGCAGCAGCTTCCAGATACAGCTCATTCTTCTGGGACCACCTTGCTTTCAGCAGGGCAAGGAGGGCAATCTTTCTTCTATGTCAGAGATGTGTATGTGTGGCTGCCTGGCCCACGGAGATCACAATCCAGCACTGCCACTTCCTCACAGCAATGTGTTTTGGGGTACAAGCAGTTTCCAGCCTTCTCTGCAATGCTGGGCACATTCGGCCTGAGCACAGATATGAGGGAGAATATTCTTCCAGGACAGCACTGCAGACAGTCCCTTGAGGTTCAAAAGTCTGTGTGCATATTTACATTAAACAACATCATCAGATAAAGTGTGCTGCTTTTCTTCCCTCCTGTGCTTTCTCTCTTTTCTCTCTTGTCCGTGATTTTTGTACCCCTTCTGCTCAGTGTCTGTCTGAGCAGCAACAGGGGGCACCAAGAATAGCCCTCTAATCTCTATTCACTTCTTATCCCTCTGATACCTTCAGAGGGAATGGAGGATGCCTTTGCATTCCTTTCATCCTCTGCCCAGGCATGCTCATTTGATGCTACATCTCTGTGTCTGCAGCCGAAAGTGCTAATAGCTTGTTTTGTTTTGTTTTCCCATAGTGACATAGTTTTTTCATATGATGGTGTATGTCATCTTCTTCATTTTTGGTAACATCTTTCATTCAGGTTCACAGGGTCACTATTTGTGTTGGTTGTTTCAAATTTTTGAGTTCAAGATATTTCTTCTGCAACTTTCAGAGTTTTCATTTTAAGATGCTTGTTTCCAGGGATTTGAATAATTTGCAAGGGAACAAAAGAAGCAGCCAGGAACATGGAATTTGGCATTGACCCAGCCCTTCATTCATAATAAACCTTTAAAAAAACCAGCAATGACTCAGCACTGGCATAATTCACAAACCAGAAGGACCTGCTTCCCAACCTTACAATTGCATTGGGAGGTACTTAGTCACAGCAAATAGCATAGTGGATACTCTATTTTTGAAAGCATATGCTGTTGTGTTCATGTCCTGAAATTGCTGGCCTCTCATTTAAAATATCCTTGTCAGATATAATTGGCAAAAGTCGTCAGATGAGGCTCACGTCATATAATTAGACGTATTATATTAGGCTGAATGGGTTACTTCAATAGTAATGCCACAACATATGCTAACAAGATGTTTTAAAATACAAACAAATTCCATGACCTTCTTGAGGCAATAACTCTGATTCTCTGTAATTTAGTTTTGGCAATAATCTATTAAAAATATGTTGGGCAACTTGTTTGGGCCCTTCTAAGCTTCCTCATCCAAACACACCTGTTGTTGCAGATCCCTACACCCACACAGCTCGGCTCAGCCCTCTGCTCAAGCACCTCCACTGGCACGGGATGAGGAGGGGTTGGAGATGAGGGCCTGTGGCCCTGCTCCCCACCTCTAGCGTCACGCTGGGCGTTTGCAGTGTCACGTAGCCAAACCACTGCACAGACTTGCTGTTCTTACAAGCTCACCAGTTCTTACAGGCCAAGGATCCAGTCCCCAATCCTTTGGATATTCATCCATCACATTAGAAAACAAGTTATTTTCCTCATTGCTGTTTTGCACAGTACTACTGCTAATAAACATAAAACCCCTTTTGCCTACCTAGTGTTACAAGGTACTTCACCTAAAGGGAAGAGGAAGCCTAAATTTCACATTCGGGAAACACCTTAACAAAAAAAACCACCAATGGCCACATGGTGACTCACTGCTTCCTGATGATGTTCTGGTTTTTGAATAACAGTATGGGTGTGGGTGTCTGGTTTTTGGGTGGGTTTTTTTAAGTTAACGATCTGAAGACGCCCCTTGGTTTACCCTGTGATGCTCCTGGCTTCCTGTCGGTGTCACAGTAGAGATGATTTCATGATGCCTTACATGCCTCAGTTTCTCTAGCACCTGTGTCGCAACATCAATACTAGGAGCTGAATTGAAATACTGGAAGGAAAAATATAGCCATCTATTTCCAGAGTTACACATTGGTGGGCTGTATCCACATACAGGATTTTTAGGACTAAAAAGGTACAATCCATCTCCTTTGGTCTCCACTTCCCGAAGAGTAAAGTTGTTATTAGTCTGCTAGCTAATTTCCCAGGAAAGACATGCCTATTCGCAAGGCTAATTATTGGAGTAAACAATCACACCCCTCACTGACCCAGTTAGGCTGTTGGAGAGGCCGAGGACAGTGTCTTACGCACACAAGTGGCACTGCATGCGCAGTGGCCCTGCTCTCTGTGTCCGCCCAGGAGGTGCTGATCCCAGCAGGTGCAGGTACTGGGGGTCAGCCCACAGCTGCCCTCTGTCTGCAAGATATTTCTGGGATGCAGCCAGCGATGATACCATATTATATACACACAATAACATATGGGGAGAATTCAAAGTTTTGTCATGCTCCTTTGAAAGTGAATGTATTCAACAAAGATGGTGAAGGGCCTTGAGGGGAAGTCGTACGAGGAGTGGCTGAGGTCACTTGGTCTATTCAGCCTGGAGAAGAGGAGACTGAGGGGAGACCTCACTGCAGTTACAACTTCCTTGTGAGGGGAAGAGGAGGGGCAGGCACTGATCTCTTCTCTCTGGTGACCAGTGTCCTAAGGGAATGGCCTGAAGCTGTGTCAGGGGAGGTTTAGGTTGGATATTAGAAAAAGAATCTTCACCCACAGGGTGGTTGGGCACTGGAACAGCTCCCCAGAGAGGTGGTCACAGCATCAAACCTGACAGAGTTCAAGAAATGCTTGGACAATGCTCTGGGACACATGGTGTGATTCTTGGAAATGATGCTGTGCAGGGCTGGGAGGTGGACTCGACGACTCTTGTGGATCCCTTCCAACACAGCTTATTCTGTGATTCTGTATTTCCAAGGTCTGCTTATCGCTTAGGTCTTGATAGCTAGACCCATATTCAGGCGTCAAATTACTGCCTGCAGCTTGTATTCAGGTCAGCAATAACATCACATGGGGACAAAAATATTACACATAACCTTGTCTGACTTCAGAGAGAAAATTATTTACTTCTAAAGACAAACTTCTTCCCTAAGAAAGCACAGATCTCTTTTCAACACAGCCTGGCTCTCTCCTCAGTGCAAGTTAGATTGATTCATGTCACAGATAAAAGAATTACACAAAGTAAGAGTGGTTTGACCCACAGGAAATTCTAATTCATCCTGATCTGATTTTATCAATACAGTAAGCAAACCTGAATTTCCAAAATGAAAACTTAGATGCAGAAATATGGAAGTGGCAGCTCCCAGAATGGGTGAGCTGGCAGGTAAAATGTACTGTACCAGCCCGCTCCTGTTCCCTGTGGCTGCGGCTGAGGCTTGCTGGGGAGACACAGAACGCAAGGGCTCTCCATCTTCCCCTGGCCCAGCCATCTGTGACTTAGACTTCAACACCTGAGGGATGCAATGTGTTTATTTGCCACAGAGAGACTGACCTTTCCTTTTTCATTTAATACCTTTGAGACTATTCATATTATTTATATCCATATCATTCAGGAACAATCAATTCTACATAATTATATACAGTGTGGAACAGATTTTCCTTGTGTTTATATTGCATTCTATTTAATAATTTCTGTGGGTGCCTCTGAATCTGTTAAACTAAGAGAACAGCATGCAATCTGCATAAATTTCTCTCTAATATCGCTAAGGTTTTATAAAAAAATGCGTTATTCCATTCACAGTACTTTGTCTTTTCCAAGCCAAAGAGTGCCAAACTACTGTGAACGTCTTACAGTTCTTGTTTGAAGTTGTGTCTTTTGTTTGTTTGTTTTGGAATTTCTTTCTCAAATTTTCTGTATCTTTTTTTGAATTAGACCAACCAGAACTATTTCTAGTATATGAGATGGGTTCATGAATTTAAATAGTGATATTATTATAGTCTTATATTCTTTTTCTCATCATATATAAGCTGCTACTTACCTTTATAATTCTTCTGTATACTAATTCAAGATGTATCTGAAAATTATCCACAATATTTCCAAGTGTTTTTTTGTCTGAATTGTAATAACTGAAAGAGACCTCCTCATTATACACTTAAAACTAAGGGTGTTTTATTTACATTTTGTTTTCCTCTGTCCTAAACAGCTGTGTATTATCTGGGAAGGCTGTCACCTTGTTATTCATCTGTCCTTTCTTGATTATTTGTGATTGTGTCTAACACAAATCCTAGGATAAGTTGTGTGAAAATTAAATGAATGATAATTTCACGAAAGCTTCTTTTCAGGATACTGAAACATTTCACAGTAGCATCTTTCAATGATAATCAGCTTTGTGGTTTTCCCAAATTATATTTAATGTTTGTGAAATTTAGCCAACCCAAACCCTTGCCTCGTTGCCATCAGTGTCCAACTGCATGTGTAACACTGTGCCCTGTTGCTCTGTGGTACACATCTTTTAGCAGCCTGACCCCTCACAAACACAGCCAGATGTCCAGTGATACCAGGGGCTTTGTTAAAGGTTTGCTGTTTCACGACATTTGTGTTGTGAGTCAAATCCAATCCTGTAGTTAGCACTCTGGGGCATACTAGATACAAAAAGCTACAGTGAAACTAAAAGGATATAAACCTTAAACTGTATATAAAAGGATGTAAAACAAAACCCAGCCAAAAAAAAAAAGGAAAAAAAAGAAAATAAAAAGAAAAAAAAAAGAAAGAGGTTTCAGGGTTTTGTACATACAGAAACTTCTTAACTCCCACATGCTATGAGGTGTCTTACTCATTAATCTCTGTCCTTTCTTAAACAACCTGCCTGTGTGGAAAAAAAGACATCTATCCCAACACCTTCTAAAACAAGGAAACTATTATCTCATGTGTGCTTATTTGAAACTAGCATTGCTTCCTGAATTCATGGTGAATTGTTTTATTTTCCAACAACATGAATGAGCAGGAGTCACGAGAAAAGCCCATGACCCCGTGGCAGTGACAAGGCACTTCTGGGCCCTGTTAGCCAGGGATGTGATCAGCAGTTCCCTCACTGCCAGAAATGGAGCCTTGCCCTGTGTGCACAAAAAACCCCCCAGAAACCCAGCCAACATCCAGCAGAGAGTTAACCATTCCCTCACCCCAGCTCTCTCCATTGCTCTCCTCTTCAGCCCTGCTTCCAGGTCAACATGTAAACCCCAAATTTCTAATACTGGCACAGGTGTTGGAACTGGATCTCTGCTCACACTGAGTGCAGGGCAAAAGGTATTAAACATTTACTTTTTGGTTATGATGAACTGGGGAGTTTTCAGCAACTAGGGAGGGCAAACTGAAATGTAATGGGCCATAAGACACTGAAACATTTGGCCATGCAGAGCCTTTCAACACGTGATATCAGCCAGTGGTTTGGATTGTTACTATTTTATTTTTCTTAAATAAAACTTAATGTTAACTTTATGTGCAAGGGATTGCTTGGCAGGGATAATAATGTATGTATCACTGTAAAAGGTAATTAATTTATTCCTAGACACCTTTCTTCCCCTCAGTCAATGTTCCTTCTTCAAGAAAAGTGACATCCTGGCCCTGATGAAAGGAATGCAAGGACTACCTGTGGTTTCAACAGGAGTGGACTTCACCTTGCACAGGATCTGGGAAAGAGTTGGCATCAGCCTTCAGATTAAAATTCAAGAGTTCCTGGCGCTCCCTTAAAGTGCAAATTATTACCATGGTTCCCTGCTCACATCTATCCATCAGCTCTCCTTATCCCACAAGTGCTCTGTAAAGTTCTGTCTTCTCATCCAGTTTCCACATTTGGAGTACTTGAACATCTTTAGCAGGTTTCTGTCCAGCTTTGGCAGCCTCTCTTGGAAGCCACAGAGATTTAATCACCAGCCGAGTGTTGCGGTGTGTATTTTGTTATTTCCCTTACTTTTATTGTTACTTTTGAGATGGTTTAGCCCCCCCCCCCTCCTTCCCCTCAGGTGGTGGGTCCTGGGCCCAAACTCCTCCCCTGATCTCCCTTTTAAAGTTACTCCCCTCCCTTACCTCCCTGTCCATCACCCCGGTCCCTCCCTTTATTCCAGCACCTTCCCTATCCATCACTCCAACCCCTCCTTTAGCCTATGTCAATCACCATGGAACCCTTCCCCTCCTTCCAGAGACTTCTGCATTCTGCAACATCCCATTGGCCCTCCCTAGTGTCATTTTCTGTTATTTACCCTCATTGGTTGTATGTAAATGTATTCCCTCCCTAAACTCCTCCCTGTACTGTCCCCGATTGGTTGTATCCTCTCTCCGCCCCTTGTATCCGCCCCCCTTTAAGAGGGTCTG
This sequence comes from Platysteira castanea, assembly GCA_013397175.1. Classification (NCBI taxonomy): domain Eukaryota; kingdom Metazoa; phylum Chordata; class Aves; order Passeriformes; genus Platysteira; species Platysteira castanea. The sequence continues at coordinate 435,081 of VYXC01006597.1, forward strand.
TAACATGTGATCGGGAGCGGAGTTAGGCCAAACCGTGTTCGGGGAATAAAGGCTCTCTGGACTTACTGGCCTGGCTGGCCCCTCCCTCACCTCTTTGCCTTCGAGCCTCGCTGCCTTCTCTGACCGTCTTTGCCGGGAGCGTTTCGCTCCGAGCCCGCCTGCGCCCCTCGACCCCATCGGGCAAGGGTGGGCTGTATCCATGCGGCGTGTCCCGCAGTTGAGCTAGCCGGGGACGCTGCCCGTGGGGGCAGTCGGCAGTGGGAACGCCGCAGCTGAGGAGAAATTAATCACTTTGTTGCTGCCTCCCCCACACATGATGGCAGAAATTCAAGCCTTTGGCTCCACCAGCAGCAGCCACATGCCTGTTTCAGGCCGCTTCAACTCTCCTGTATCACCTGTCCCACCTTCTCTCTGCTTGCAGCTAAGCTCAGGCTATTATTAGTTGGTATTAGTGACGGAATATGCTTGCTTTTCCCTCTGCCTTTTCTGCCAACAAGGATGTACTGTGACTAATACAATCTTCAGCTCCGGGCTGAACTGCTGTGGTTGAACTACATAAGGAGGCTGTGCCATGGCTTCAGCTTCATGGTCATGGGATAGCTCCATCTCAAGCAGAAGGGAGGGTGCCCTGAGGGTCTACTCACTGCTTCCTCACTTATTCACAGTCCATTTCAAAAACTAGGAATTTATCAGCAAACTTAAGCTGTAGCAGAGGCCATATCTCCAGATGCAACTCAGCTGGCAAAGGATGCTCCATTGACCAACAGAGATAGAGTATGCTTAACTCGTGAGTTCAAGAAACTGAAAACAAGAAACTGAACAAGATTAGAAAAATTCCGAATTTTTAGGAAAATATATCTGTTGTTCAGAAAATAACTGAATAGCATAGCTGAATGAGTCCTTATTGTATGTCATGTTTTTCTCTCTGGTAGTTCATATACCCCACATGTTGTTAGGACCTCTGGTGTTTTGTTGGAGCTTTTTTATCTACGGGGTCTCTGAGAGTGTCTGGAAAAAGGTTAAGCTAAAAAGATGCATAGTTCAGCATGAAAATTTACAGGGATATATAAAATTGAAAGGCTTGGAACCCCTTAATATATGCATTATGTATACGCAAATCAATATAAGCATATTATATATATAGCATTCAAAAATCGTAAGATACTGGAACAAACGTTGCCTGCGTCATCTTAATTCAGCCTCCTTGTGTGCTTCATACAACTTTTAATTATATAATCACTTTCTTTTCCTGCTCAAACTGGCTGTTTTAAAATTATACAAAATTAATCAACTCCGAAGTTAAATTGAAGGTGTGTGAGGATGCTGGCTATTATCCACAAGACAATTCCTGATTTTTTGTTGAAGAAATCAGGAGTTACATAGTGAGTGAAATGTAACTGAGTTTGTGGTATTTCATCTTACCTTGAACAGAGAGAAGACTTGGCAGAGTTCAGGCCATCCCTACCTCAGTAGAAGTGACTTTTCAGGTTCCTTGATGACTAGACCAAAGAACATGATTCTAACACAAAGGAGGAAATCAAAGGAGGAATAAAAAAATATTTTCAGTTCAAGATAAAGATGTTTGGAACAAAATGAAGTACATCACTGTAACACCTGGAGAAGAGTTCTCCAATAGCCTCTACCCCTGTCATATGAGCATTGACCACAGACAAAAGGGACCGAGACCCTCATAGGAGAACAAAACCACTGCAGTTTATCTTGTTAAAATCTGATAACTAAATCCTTATAGTAAGAACTTGAAAATCCTGGTTAACCTCCAATTTAGGAAGGTTTCAGTGATCAGTATTTCAGAAAGTGGTGCTCTGTCATTCTCCATTCCTAGATCATGGACAGCTGAGAAGCAGATGCCTTGAATGCCCCAACTGCACAGCACAAAAAGTCCAGCCAGGACTACCGCAACAGAGTGCAGGGTGCTTGTTTCCTCAAGCATCTCCCCAGCTGAATGTGCTGGTTTTAGAGCTACGTTTCTTCACAGTGGCTGGTATGGGGCTGTGTTTTGGATTTGTACTGAATATAGGGTTTCTAATGTAGAGATGTTTTTGTTATTGCTGAGCAGGGCTTACACAGAGCCAAGGCCTTCTCTGCTTTTGATACTGCCACACTGGTGACGAAGTTGGGGGTGCCTGGGAAGCTGGGAGGAGACATAGCCAGGACAGATGACCCAAAGTGATCAAAGGGACATTCCAGACCATGTGACATCGTGCTCAGTGTATAAAACTGGAGATAAGTAGGAGGAAGGGAGGACATTTGGAGTGATGATGTTTGTCTTCCCAAGCCATTGTCATGTGTGATGGGGCCCTGCTCTCCTGGGGATGGCTGAACACCTGCCTGACCATGGGGAGCAGCGACTTAATTCTTTGTTTTGCTTTGTTTGTGTGTGTGGCTTTTGCTTTTCCTATTAAACTGTCTTTATCTCAACCCATGAGTTTTGCAGCTTTTACCCTTCTGGTTCTCTCCCAGATCCCGCTGGTGAGGCAGTGAGCGAGGGGCTGCTTGGGGCTTGACTGCTGACTGGAGTTAAACCATGACACCACAAATTCCTGCACTGATCGACTGCAGAGTGAAATGGGCTGGGTGTCTCTTGGCGCCAACACCAAATTGTCCTTAAGACATTTTACGTGTCGCTTTTCATGCTCAGAACAAATTGTATCCACATGAAAGGAATTCTGCCTTACATCTCAGTCTGCCACAGAAAACCTGATCAGAGAATAGAAATTGACCATTGCTTAGGCCATTTAACAGATGTAATTATGTGCAAACAGAATTATATGCTTGGCTCTTTGGAAGTTCCAGGTTCACAAAGCTGAGAATTGTTATGCACACAATCACCTGGAAGAGGAAATTTAAATAAAAAAATTCAATTATAGCTAGGAAATAGTCAAGAAAAGAGATTTAAAAGACCATAATAAATAGATTTTATTGCATATAAATATATAAATACACATACTATATATAGATAATAATAATAAACAATCCAATGAACAAAATAGTTTGATTAACATCTCAACCTGCTTAAAAAAAAAAAAGATAAAACAACCTTAAAAATATGGATAATAATTTTAAAAGACTGAAAGTTGAGAGTAACAAATACATATCAGCTAACTGTTAAGAACTGTAGAAAGGTTAGCAGCACAGGCAGAAATACTCAAGAAGAAGTGAGATCAAGGTACAAAAGGTTAAACATATGGAAATTAACTGGTCCAGCTAACTTGTAGTCTCAAAGTGCTAAAAGCTGGTGGAGCAGGTCATCAGACCTTTAATATGGGTTTTCAGTGCAGCAGCCATTAAGTTGCAGCTACCCAGCAAAGAACTGATGCTGCCCCAGCGACTGCAAGAACAAATGGGCTATCCTTCTGCTCTGAGAGACACCCAAGAGCACTGCAGAAGAGCAGATGAAAGACCTGAGTTTATGGCTAACAGGAGAGGTAATAAGGAACAACAGGTGTTTGGAAAGCACGTAGTAGTAAACAATATTGATAACTTTCAAAAATTGGAAGTTTTGTTTATAAAGGCTTCACTATTGTAAAAGTAATCCTGAATTTCTCTAAGATATTCGGCACTAAGTTTCATAAGAAGCAAGAGGGAAGTCAAACCCAAGTTCACATGATTACGTGAGAAAGGAAGTTAATTCTTTGATAGTTTTAAAAGTTATTTGGAAACAGAGAGAGAGCAATGTTTCTAGTGAGTTTTCTCTGCGCTACGTCATAGCTTTGTGCCATTTAATATTTTGCAAAATGAAAAAAAGATCAACTATTTTAAGGGAAATGGCAGAAATATTAGAAGAATATTGTCTAACAGAGAGTAACTGTTCCTCAGTAAAGGACTATGCAGATAAAGGTATGGATAAATAACCATTTTTGAAAGGAAAAGGAAGCATCAGTGGAATAAAAATGAGAGGGAGCATAAGTTCAGTGAAGAACTGATGAGAAGGAGATCAAAAGTATCTTCCTAGGACAAGGACTTCAGTTCTTGACAGAGCTGGAAGAGCAGTCAGACAGCAATTCACCCTTGGGCGGCTTCTCTTTCTTCCAGGCCAAAGCAGGAGTAGGTGCTAAATAGATGGAGGGAAGAGAAAAGAAACAAGCTTTCATTCGGGGTCACTGCAAGAGAAACTGAATACCTGCTTTGAAGGAAATATATAAATTTTTAAAAAGTAAATCCACCCCACCCACAGAGAATACCATTCTGGAGAGAGGTCTGTCTCATGTAGTAGAGCAGCAGCAGGGCTCTGGCAGGTGCTCCTCAGAAAACCTACTGACAATTGTACATGTTCAACAATCCCACAGGGAGACCCTGTCTCTGCAAATTCTTACTTGGCAAACAAGTATTTCACTTGACAAATGCACGACTTGGAAGGTATAAGGAGACGCATGATTTTGGGAAGAGAGGCCAGCTAAAAGAGTCTAAGCAGCATTGGAAAGTCCTAGGCTAAAACTAAAAAAAGGTAATTTAAAAGAAATATCATTGCTTGGAGAGAAAAAAAAAATACACAGACTGACCACATAAATGATCCAGCCATCTGTAACATACCTTCTCCAACATGGATGAGATGAGTACAAGAACACCTTGAGATCCTGGACTACGAAAAAATCACCATCCATAATTCAACTGTCTAAAGCAACAAGGTTGTAAAAAGTGTGCCGTGGACATAAAAAAATGCGTTTTAAGAGTTTGAACAACAGAATACAGAGCTCTCAAACTGAGTGATTTAAACAGTGGGTGGAAAACACAGTCATTTACAGATGTCCCGAAGGATGGTATTGGCACAGTTGTTTTACAATCATGTGGCCAAAATGAGAAACCAGAGAGCTCTCCACTTCTCTGCAGGTGTTATTTAAAAAAAACAAAACCAAAAAAAACCCACCAAAAAAACCCCCAAAACCCTTGCACCCATCCACTCATCTAGGAAAGGCAGCTGTGCACACAGTGAGGCCACCAAAAGGTTCACGCGCTCCCTGCAGCCTATGTTAACTGAAACAAACCACAAAACTGCTGTCGCTTCTGAAGGAGCCTGGCAAACCTCACTGTACCACAGAAATACAGAGCTTATTTTTCAGCTTCAGATATACAATTTGCAAATTGAATGCAAAGCTCAGAAAGACTCAATTGTTGCAGATACGCTTTAAAAAATTAGAAATATGCAGTGAAGAATAGACAAGAGCTAGATACCAATTTGATAAAAAAAACCCCAAAACAACTGGTGCAAGTCAGATTTCATGAGAACTCTGATTTTGAAAGCTACTGCTGAAGTACAACCCTGTAGACTCTTGGCCCTATTTTCAGATCAAATAAATAATCTCGTAATCTGAAAAGAAACAAAAAAGAATATATTTGAAGACATGAAGATGGTTAACTCTGAGATACCATGGTATTGTAAAACCATGAATGAAGCTTTTTTGGAGATTAAGCAATTTAAGAAAGACAAAGCGTTACCAGGATGAAGATAGCCAGGTTTGTTGCATTCAACAAGTAAAGCAAAAGAGCAATTTACTGTTAGTGCTCTTTTTGTTGGTTTTGTTCTGGCGTAGTGTCCACATCCCCAGATCCAAATCCTGTCTCTTCTTCAGTCTTCCTAAGCAGCTGCTTCCACTCTGAGAGTCTGAAGTCAGTGTGTGGGGGACGTGAGGTGGGCAGGATGGACCCTCTGGGCTCAGCTCAGGTGCCTCACCGGTCGCACACGGAGCACATGCAGATTCGTGCACTGGCCTTGCATAAATCTCCACCAAGCCTGTTAGGTTTTCCAAAATGTTGTAACTCCCAGAGTTTTCAAAAGATACCTCTTCAAATACTCCTTTTTCATCAGCAGCAAAGTTTACTTTCTATTCTATCTGCCCTCATCCTGCGAAGAGTTTGGACCGAAGTATGTCTCCTGGAAAGCACCTGTTGAGAACAGCAAGCCCCAAGCACACCAGCAGCAAGAAGAAGGTCAGCCCAAACTGCTGTACCTCAGCACAGTTCCTTCCAGCCAAAACCACCCTAGAGAGTAAAATGTCCAACCTACTTGCAAAAAACACTTCTCTTTACAAGCAGTTGCAATGAAAAATAGAGTGCCATAGAGGGGAGGAAACTTTTTACAAAAAAAAAAAGATTGACTACTGCAATTTATTTAGGTCGACACCAGTGGGACTTTCTCAGAAGGAAGGAAACTTTTTGCAAGCTAAATGTTTACCTCCTTTGTGGGAGCAGCAAATTAGGTGTTTACTCCTTCAAGCAGTAACAGAAGCCAATACACCTGTTCCTTCCAGATTGTCCCTGCTTTTTTTGGCATGCAATACCCTGAAAATGGCTCCGGTGATCTGCCACGGGAGGGCCTGGAGGTTTGATAAAACAAGTTGAAGCATTTGTTTCTCAAGTACTAAAAAAACCCCAAAGCAGTCAGTGGTTGTGCTGGCTAAAAGAATAATGCTTATTGCTGCATTTTATTAATTCTGGTACCAATCCCACAGAACATTGAAATTAGACTGAAATAAAAACTGATGAAATGTGGGTAAAAACAAACATACCACATATATTAATGAAAAAGCCATAAATCTTACATGGTTGTGCCTTTCCTCATGGGGTAAGGGGTAGGATCAGAGAGATGTTATCCATGGCCTGATCCACCACTGCCCTGTGAACCACCCAGCCCCAGTTTCCATGCCCGGGAACAACAGGGTCACAGGAAGGACATCCCATCCCTGATCTGCCAAGTGCAAACTTGTGCACCCTCACCACAAAAAAACAGCAGGGGAGGACTGAGGGCTGGGGACAGTGTACGTGTGAAACCCCACTTTGTGCATCTGTATTTCTCTGGTGGCACCTTGCATCAGCTGTCACCAAGTCACCAAAGACTGGCAAGTGACATTCTGTATATTTATGTATATGGAAAGCCCCAGCTGGATTCAAAGTTTTGCCTACAAAAGTGATGGGCTGAGAGCAGAGAACATTAAACCTGAGGATTTAGTTCACAGTCCTGTGAAAAAATCATTGTTTTTCTCAGTATCAGTCCAAAAATGCCTTCAGTGTCAGAAATGGTGCTGAGTTATGCAGTCTTCCCAGCTCAGCCCTGGCCAACAAATCTGCAGAGTAAAGACACAGATTTAGAAATATAAAGGGCTTATGCAGTTGTTTTGGACTGAAAGGTGGATTGAAATTCCCTTTTGACCCAACACTCATCACACGCCTTCTAATCCCTTTGGAGCGTCAAGTGCCTCAGCCCTGGGAGGTGGAAAATGGTAGCTCATCCTCTGGGCACATTGGCACCCAATGGAGGTACAGCACTGGCCCTGCCACAGCCAACACCCTGCGCAGAGAAACAGCTTATACCAGCAAAAAAAGTTGTTTTGCTGGTAGGAATTAAACCACTTTGCTGAACAGATTACATTATAACAACAAAAAGGCCTTTTGATGGTAGGACTGAACTCACAGTAGGGATTTTGCTGTTGTAATTATACTATGCCATGCCAGCAAAACTTTTTAAGCATGGACCAACTCCCTGCATTTTTATCTTTTCAGTTTAAAAGGTTACACAGAGGCAGAAGTTATGAAATGGGTTGGCACCTGGCATGAGGAACCATCTTAGCCCCCTAGAAAGCAATTCATCTTGCAATGGAGAAGGCTCCCTGGAGCAATTTCCCGAAGAAACCACAGTGATACACCAGCTCCAGAGGTGTGCAGGGGGACTGGAAGTTGTGGACCAAGGGGTGTGCAGGTGTGCTCAGCTTGTAAATATTTTTTTTGATGAAGACTTAGGTTGGGTTTGGGGTTTTTTAGAGTACCTATTTTGAAATGTTTGCATCTACTGTGTTAATAAATCTAGGAGGGTGGGGGTGGGGGATATCAATTGTGGGGAAGAGATTCTGCAGTGATGAAATGGTGTGCATATGCAGATCAAATCAAATTGTAATCCTTTGGGAAAATCTGATGTTTAAGTGCTCCCTATTCTGGATGTGCCAATTCAATAGCATACATGCTTTTTATATATAATGTAATGCAAGAATAAGAAACTTAAGACACATTTAAAGAGGAAAAAAAAAAGGTGGAGCTCCTTGGCAACAGCTCTAATCTCTTTGAAGGCTCCGGCATTTGCTGAGTCAGGCACTCCCTCTCTATGCTGTAGTTTACAATCAGCCACTGAGTCACAGCAAGTTCCTGACTTCCCTCTTGGAACTACACTGTCATGAACTGCAGTTGCATATTTTTAGGGATTGGATCCTTTTATTTAATCTCTGTGGTTATGTTGTTGTTGCTCAATTATAAATAAATAAATATTGAATAAATAAATTAAAAGGAAACAAAAATAAAGGAGTTCTGAGCTCTTGCAGCTCTGAGTACAGCTGCAAGAGACTTGTTCTCATAAATGCTGTCCTCGAGCCACAAAACACACTTCATTCTTTGTGAAGTCCTTGGAGCTGGAGCAGCATTTTGCAGGCCATGGATCCCCACATGAAACATCTGGAGGCAGGATTGCATTAGCAGAGCTCTCTGCCCTGATGGATAGACCTTGCTCGCCAGCAGCAGACTAATTAACCAGGGTGGAGCCCCACTGATATAAATCCGTGCTAGCCTGGATGTCTTTCTACAGTGCTTCCCAGTGCCACACAGACACGGGGATGTGGCCTGGAGCCAGTCACCAATCCTGCCTTATTTCCTCATCCAAAAATTGAAGATGCAGTCTGCCTGCCAGCAGAAACTCCCATTGTGAAACTGAGTTTGCTGATATTTGCAAAGCATTTAAAGGTGTGTCTTAATGAGAAAAAATGTGTCCGAACTCCAGGTAGGTCATAGGAGTAAACCTGTTTCTGATTTTAACAGACAAAACAGCAGTGAACAGCATTTCACATTCACAGAGTTGAGCTAGGATTGCTTTTTAATCAAGTTAAGTCAGGTTTCATTCCTGCCCCTGCCAATTATTTAAATCCCATCTACCCACAAAAGCCTCCAACCCTGCTGTGGTGGAGCTGTTGACTCACGTTGTCTCTCAAACAGGGGGTTACAATGCACTGACCTGCAGTCATCACTGGCGTGGATAGGGAGTAGCTCCATGGGAATGTGTCAGTGCATCCTCTGGCACATTTCTGTGCTGCCATGGCACATGCCAAGCCCACAGAGAGATCCTGGAGAAGTTTCCTGGGAAGAACTAATATAGTGGGTCAGGCAGGAACTGCTCCAGCCATCAGAGGACATGCCACTAGAAACCTCAGGAGAGCATGATGCAGGTAAAGCCCCCGAAGCACCTGGGTTATCCAAGAGGTATCACAATGCCCCTTAGGCTTGTCCAGTGCAAGGGGATTAGCTCTAGGCAATTCTGCATCAAAATGCGCTCTGCTTTAACCCAAGCCAGGCAACTGAAACCACGACCCTGTCTCTCTGCTTTGTGAGAACATTAGAGGGGAAGTGCTGAGAAAATGCAGTGTGACTGTTCATGGAAGAATGATTTCTGTCTTTTCTTCAAAATGTTCCTTGAGTTTAATAGAAGCATCAACAAACTTAGCTATTAAGACCTCCTTTGCTCATCAGCAGTGTTTCTATCTCTAGGCAGAACTTGATATCTGCTTAGCAGTGCAGAGCAAATTTTAAAGGACAGCTTAAGGTAGGAAATAATGAATTCCACTTCAGCAACTGATAGCACATAATTGTGTGTAGCTACAGTTTGTCACACTGAAATTCATGATAATATGTAAGCTCTGAGGTTCAGTTCTTATTTGCCTGTTATTGTTTAAAGAAATAGAAAAATTAGAAATATTAAAAAATGGAAACAAATTCCATTAAGTCACTTCCAGTTCAGTGAGATTCTCCATTACTTTTTAAAATATACTCCTAACGTGTATTTCTAAAATGTAATTTTGTGTACTTCTTTTCCATTTTTCTCCCACATTCTTTCTGTACTTTTTCTTTTATTTCCATGTACATTACATGAAAAGCATCCATTTCTTTCATCACATCATTTTCTACAACTTTTCAACAGTTCTTCAGCTTTGGAAACATTACAGAATGTTAAAAAAAATGAAAAATATGTATGTTTAAAGAAGCTCTAAACTTTAAACTTCTATGTAATGCCTTTTAATGATAGAAAAGCTTAAAGGAAGAGAGCAAAATTTATAAAAGCTAATATTTTTACCACTAGTTTTCTATTTCAATTATAAACCCTTAAATATTAAAAAGCCCAGCACTTCATTTAAGGTTTTGAAGTATAAAAACACATATTTTCATTAAAAAGAAATCTGAAGAAAAGCATTGAACTTAGTCTGAAAGCAGTGATGTTTATTGCTGAGGGCATGGAAATTAAAAGCAGTCATGTTTTCTGAGGAGCTGACTGTAAGGGGGCAGGGTCATAATTTACACATAATTACTGGTTTGCACTATCGTTTAACCACTACTGAGATGAATATGTTTTTCTTCCTTCCCTCTTCCTGTGCAGAAGTAGTGTTCAGCACACTTCTTATGCATTAGATGTTCTTGTGCAAATCACTGCTTTCTGTGGTTTCTGATTCATTAGCAAACATTGCTGTCACAAACAAGGTCTGCATCTAGAGATAGCTCTGTATTTTTTGATAATATTTTTAGTTAGTAAGAATGTGCCATCAGCACATAATTACAGGCATGCTTGCTATGACAAACAAACATGAAAATATGGTTGACTACAGTAAACCAGGAATATTTTAAATATGGGGTGTGTCTGCCTTTGTATAGTATGTACAGCCACACCAGACTCCTTTGCATGAATTTGGACAGAAAATATCCAGCCAAGTATTCTGGGTGAGCCTATAAATGATATTGTTTCCCAAGGCTGAGAAATATATGCTTCTTGGATAACTTTTGAAGAAATTGAGTCATGATTTTCAGAACTGACAGAGGTCTTGCTTGCTTTGTTAGTGCCCACTTTGAAAACGCAGGGTGTCCAGGAAAAGGTGAGCATCCCCACTCTGGGAACCAGCCCTCAGCTGAGGGAGACGTCAGGTGCCAAGAAACAGAAGGGCTCAAACTCACTACACATTAGAAGTTTGACCTTTATATGAAAGCTATTTTAAAAATAGCAAGTTTTTGTTTCAGCATTTGGTGGTGGCATACCAGACACTCCAAACAGAACAAAGCCATATGTTCTGGTATCAGGTTTTGTGTGCCCAGGGGAGAGTTACTGCCAGCCACGTATTCAGTGGCAGCTCTTCATGCCATAGCCATCGCTCACCTTAACCATGATGGTCTGTTGACATTTATTTCAGTGTATGACCCACAGTGCTGCAACTAGTTCGAAAAATAATGACAGAATGTTTGCTCCCTCACTGATATCTTCAATCTTTGTTCCAAACTCTTGCTTTCAAGGAAAGCGCAAGGCTTGAAATGGACATGGGTTCTTGGGACTGGATCCACTCCTCCTTGGCCCTCTGTGTGCTAGTCCTAAAATGACACCCAAAACCTGAACTTCACATTCAAAGCCACCTACACCTCAAAAGTCACAGAGAAGGTATTTTGCCTGGGCTACCCAGTCTTCATGGCTCAACAGTCAACATTTTAATCACTCCTCCAACTTGCATTTATACAGAATTTCTAGAGACAGGATGAGTTCCAAGCTGGGATGAAATAAATTCCCAATTTCTCCACAAGACAGAACACTATTCTCTCTCTGGCTCTGAGAAGCTGATTGTGGGTGAGCTGGTGCAACCCTCCCATTCTTCTCCAGCTGCCTGTGCCAAGGGCAGAGTACTGTGGGGGGTATTCACACAGTGCACTCCAGAGCATTTCCCTGCACCCAGGCTGGCGAGATAGGAGGGTGGGTGGCTATTCATAGAATCATTGAGTTATTGAGGTTGAAAAAGACCTTTAAGATCCAACTGTTAACCCAGCACTGCCAAGTCCTCCATTTAACGTTGTCCCTAAGCACCACAACTGCATCTCTTTCAAATACCTCCAGGGGTGGTGACTCCATCAGTTCCCTGGGCAGTGTGTTCCGATGCTTGACAAGTGAAGACATTTCTGCAAATATCCAATCCGGTACTCCTGTTGTTCAGCTTGAGGGCCTATCACTTTTTACCTGAGAGAAGTCAACCCCCACTTCACTACAACTTCCTCTCGGGCAGTTGTAGAGAGCAATAAGGTCCCCCCTGCGCCTTCTTTTCTCCAGATTAAACAACACCAGATGCCTGAGCTTCTCCACACAGGACTTGTGCTCCAGACTCTTCATCAGCTCCACTGCCCTTCTCTGGACTTGCTCCAGCACTTCAGTGTCCAAGGAGGTTCCCTTGTCACAGAAGGAGATCAGGTTGGTCCAGCAGGACCTGCCTATCATTAACACATGCGGCTGGGCCTGATCCCCTGGTTGTCCAGATCCTTGATGCTGGAAAGTCATAAGGAAAGCCTTGTGCAACCTTAATTCAGCCCTCTTCTAATCTTCAATTACAAAATCACATACTGTATTTTCCTTGGGACCCTGCCTCATTCAGTTCACGGAATAGCTGGTGTTCACTTAATGAGCAACTATTCAATATTTTATTTTCTTCTCACTCAGTGTGTTGCCCTAGGCATGATTTACTAGATGTAATTCAAACCTAGCTGTGCAGCCAAAATTATTAATTTCAGCGCAGCTTTTTTTCCTTTGGTACTCATCCTCACAGCACTCCTGAGTGCTACACAAACAGTAAATACTATATTTTCATAATACCACAGTGAGGGTGTTTTCATAATACCTCAGTGTGATTCAATGGGGAGCAGGGGTGGAATTATTCTCTGTGTTTCACAGGTGCACAGAAAAGGCAGAGAAATGCAGAGGAGACATTACAGTCCAAAGAATCAAAAATTTGTAACACTCTCTTGACAATTTGAGTCCTGACTTTTAAAAATTCTTAATATAATACTAGTCAAATCAACCTGTATCCATCAGTGCTCAGAGATGGAGGAGATCTTCTAAGCCATAGACTAGTTCCCTCCTATCACAGGCAGCTTTTTAATAATCTTATCAAATTGGACTGCATAGGAATTGGGTTTCTTGAATTCCTATTAAAAAGCTGAGAACTCACTCCTCTGATAGTTAGAAACCATTTTCTAATTTTCAGCCTAAATTTATTCATAGCCAGATTGCACTCATTTGTTCTTAGGCCAACATTGTCCTTCACCTTAAATAGTTCCTCTCCCTCTCTGGCATTTGCCTCTGCTGATAAATTTAGAGTGAGCAATCACATCTTTTTCTCTCTCGGCATTTGTCTTGAGGAGCTAAATGAGATACACTCCCTAAGCTGTCTCTCTCAAATTAAGCTGCCAGGTCCCCTGTTCATCCAAGGAACTGCTTTCCATGCCTGCTTCAGTTTGCACTTATCTGCTCTGGTCATGGCTGACCAGGTTTGTGGGCAGCACCAGGCCTGCCTGTATTCACCCAGAGGAGGGTCAAGAAGTAAAAGGGTAACTGCTGGTAACCAAATGAGTTAAAAGTATTTCTCTATCTGCCCTGGAAATGATGTGTCTCAGACTCAACCTGAGATTTCCACAGCTGCAGCACATCAGCAGCCCCCCAGTGACTGAAGTCTACCAGCACATGCCAATTGTGCTCCTTTTCTGTTTCCAACAGAAAGTCACAGCATTGGTTGAAAAAATGCATGCATTTTGTACCACTGAATTTCATCTCACTCCTGTCCTCCCAGTGCTTTGGATCATCACTGCATACCTCTGCTCCAGTATCCCAGTCCCAGCCTGGGTGGTGATGCCACCCACAAAGTGTCAGTGGCTGACTCCACTGGCAGACTAGTGAACATATACATGTACACATGGGTGTATACGAGGTTGCTTTTTGAATGTGTCTGCTCCTGAGATCAATTTTAAAGAACCCACCAGAAAAAAAGACCAAAACAGAGGAACTAGTAGAAAACCACACAGATCAGCTATGAAAGCTCAGAACATTAGACATTCTGATTTGATATCTTTTGAAAAATTCCTGTACTCCATGGCTGTCAAATGTTGGTCACCTATTTAACATGAAATAAATTATGTTTTGATTTCTGAGAAGATTACACTCCATTAAATGTAAGACTGCTTCAGTTATGACTTATATATGCACCTTTCGAGGATTCATGTGTTTTTCTTTGAGGTGTGAATTGATGTATGCAAGGCCATTTGTAGTCATCTTTTTTCAGTCAAACATCTATCTTAGAATCACATACTGAAATATCTGGTAAATAATGACCAGACAAATTGAACACAACTCGAGAAACATAATACAAATTTGACAGCATAAGAGAATGCCTAGGCAAGGAATCCAGTGAGAATAAAACAAGGTAGTAAGCGTGTGACACCATGATTTAGGTGAAATAAATCACTTCCAGTTGCACAGATTGCTTTTTTTTCTGGCTAAAAAATCTGCATATTTCAAGCAGAATACAGCAATGAGGAGGATGGTCCCTACCCACTGCCACCAGACCACAACCCAAACCTGGGGGAGTGGCCACAGCAGGTCATAGTGGAAGTCACTGAGCAGCTGATAACAGAAGACTGACAACCTTGAGACAATGTCAGACTTTGCGTCACCATCCTCTTCACAGATAATAGCCCTGGACAAGCTGAAGGGACCCAGAGGCGTATACTGTCAGATTCAGGCCACTTTATGGATGCTCTTGGTTGTATATTGCCTGCAAAATGCTCCAGAGACTGGTGTAAGCAAGACAAAATTTCAAAGCCAACAAATTATGGTGATTTCAGGATAGCTTAGATAACCTCCAAGGTGTAGGAGGGATCAGATATGAGCTGGATTAATCCAACAATGAAGTAAATAACCACTCTGCCTCTCTGACCTCAGGAGGGCTTAGCCCAGATACATAGAAAAAGTTGCCAAATACCCTTTGGAGAATCATAACCTAAATTCACAGAGACATAAAACAAGGAAGAGGTAATACATGAAGCTTTCTGTGAAACGGGTGCACTGTCACATGTACTTGGGAAAAGAGAGACTTTCTAGCATGCAGGGGAAGAAAAGCAACAGCCATAAGAGATGCTTGGGCAGAGCAGAGGGCAGGTACAAGTGTGTAGGTGTTGGTGAGAGATGAGGTGCAGGAAGGAGCAATGTTCATGCAGGCACTGCAGGTAGGAGGGGACTAGACATGCACTGGAGCAGAGTATTGGAGAGGGGGAACCCTCCTCATATGGCTTCTGCACTGCTCCCTGAGAGTAGCCCAGTCTTCATTGTCCAGTGGGCTTTATTTTGGTGCCTTTGCAAGCACAAACAGAGCAGATCCAACGAGCTCCTTTAAAGCAGACAGTTCACCTGCACAAAGGCTTGCACCAGCTTCACTAGATCAGGTTTTCTAAACTGCTGCATCTGGGCAGACAAGGTCTGGGGAGATAAGGAGGGAAAACATTTCATCCTGTGTTACTCCAGTGTGTCTGACAGAAGTGCATTTAGTCTCTTCGCAGTGAATAACACCTATTTTGGGGGCAGAAAAAATCCAACTGTCTGACAAAGCCACACTTCATATACCCCTTATTCTTCCTTGAGAAGTATCTTCAGCTGTGAATATGTATATATACTCTAATGACAGTCAGCTGTCACGTCTGTAAACATACATTTACCTCCCATTAAGGGTTATTTGCCCCTTTTTGTGACCTTTCACCAGCTTTCCATACCCTGGCCATGTGGCACAGATGGTATAATCCTGTCAGGCTAAGGCAGGTGACAGTGCTGCTCAGTGTTTAGTAATCAGTGACTGTAATTAGCCAGACTGGACGCAGGCTCAGATAATAGGGCAGTCAAACAGCTGCCAGTCATGAGGCTTTTCCTGTGGACTGTAGGAGATGGAAGAGATGATGATATAAAGAGGCCATGCATTTTTCCAGCACACTTTATACAGACCCAGTGATAATGTTATATATGGTGTTTTTCAATAAAAAAAGAAAAAATTCCTTCCAGGCCAGAGTGGCCAATAAAGAGTGTTTCATATCACAAGGAGCTTTTACTTGGTTTTTAAATCTGATGGAGGTGTCTGGAGAGTGTTTAACAGCACCAGAGCTCTTTCCTATTTGGAGACTATCTTGTCATGCTTTCCTTACACAGATATGTTCACATGCACACAGAACGTGGATGGATGAAGCACTTCAAGTTCCTGATCCCTAAAGCACAGAAAAGTGCTAAGCTGCTTCTTGTTTGCATTCAAAAATCAGGATTTAGTCAAATAAAATTAAACTTAATTGTAGTGAAAATAAAGAGAAAAAAAACTTAAAGAGATACTATTGTAGGGAGAAACTACTATTGAAACTACTGACTATAGGAAGTTATCAGAAGAAACTTTTTACTGGTTTTAGTTCTTTTTAGAAATCTCAGAGATTGTTCTTACTTCTGATCTTGTGTCACACTACACACTTAGATGATACGTAAGCTGTGCATGCTGTATTTAAGAGAAGCAAGCAGTGTGCTGAGCCAACCATATTTTCATGTGAAAGATGATTCACTGTCTACTGGATGGTAGAAAATTCTCTGTCCTAAGCAGATGCTCATGCTTACAGTCTGTAAGGGTGAAAGAGGTTTTATTACCAAAGAGGAAAGCAGTCATCTCTCGCAGGGAAAGACTAGCATTCATTGCCTAGGAGGGTTTTCTTTCCTTACTTCAGTATTTCTTTCTACTTTTAAACATGTGCCTATTATTGCAAAGACACTAATAATGAAATATATTTAATTTTTAAAAATGCACATATCACAATTAATCAACTTCTCCTCATCCTTTACTGCATATATTCCAACAGCTTTCCTCCCTCTTCCCATCCAAAATTGCGCTATTTATCTGTACAGAACAGATACCTTAATCTTTTGGGGGAAAAGCAGAGAATAATTTCAATTTCCATGCATTTATGAGAAGACATTCTTAAATAGGCTAGTGAAAGAGATATTGCATCTATAAATAAATTATTCCGAGGCGGGCAGTGGGATGGGGTTACACATCGCCATTGTGCGGGGAGGCTGCAAAGCCTGACCCGGGAGTGCAGCTGTTGTCTTTGTGCCGGGCACTCTGCCTCTGCCATTGTTCCCCTGATTACAACAGGCACGTCGGGGGCGCGGGGAGGGCAGGTGGGGGTGAGAGGATGGCTGTGCATTGATAACGCCTGGCACTATCACAGAGGGCAATGATAGGCTTCTCAGCTGCGGCGCTATCGGGATGTGGGGCTCTGGAGCGTGTGTCCCCCCGCCTCCCCTCCCTGAATCAGCAATTTCAGGAGATGTGAATGTGTTCACCTCCTGCGTGTGCCAGCTGGATCTTACCCAGACACACACACGGGATTGTGTCAACAGATGGTGTAAAAGGGGATAAAAAGGACAGTATTTCCAAACTGAATATGTAATATCAAACAGGTGTGGAGGTAAAGGGATGGTAAAGAACAAGGAACGCCGAGCTGCAGAGAAGGGTGTCTATGCTGCTAGCAGCAGAGAGGTGGGGAGGGAACTCATTGCTCTTACCATACGCCATCAGCAGGAGGGGAAAACGGCCGTGGTCTCTCTGCCACTGCCACTGTCCCCGGTAACACCTCAGCTGCTGCATGGCCTGGCCCTGGTGAAATGGCAGGGGTGATGTCCCTACTGCCCTTTCAGCCCCCGCATCGCCTTGTTTCCAGCAGCACCTCCGAAAGCCCTACAGAAAGGTGCTTGGCCTGTCAGCATCCTAAAAGCCATGCTCGCCCACTCCTCCAGCTGGGGCAGAGGCAGGCCAGGAGGACAGGGGACCAATAGCAGAGGTGTTCCCAGCTCCTGTTACCAGCCTGCCTGGGGCAAAAGGGAGAAATACTCCAGAATAGAAAAACACGAATCAGTTGGGCTGATCTAGGATGCTGCTGTCATCACAGATGCACTGGGGACATCTGAGCTGGCGTTACTGAGCATCAGCATGAAAGGCATCCATGTCACAGGAGATGTTACATGGCCCATACCTTGCTACAACACTGTGATTGATTTCCATTTACCCCTGTGGACCTTCTGACACCTAGGATAGCTGCCACTCACCCCACCATAGACCTTTAGCCCTGCATAGCACACCTGGTGTCGTGAGCCTGGCCATGGGAAGGGGTACACCTGCCCTGCACCTTTCAAGAGAAGCCTGCCAGGCACACAAAATGCAACTGGGTTATTCACCCCCAAAAGATGACAAAGCAGCTGTGCTTAGCACCAGCCATGGAGTCCCTTATGGCCAAACTGCCTCTACATTTGTATCCCAAGATGTGTCAGAGAAAACTCAGTATCGTTTTTTTCCCCCCAATGTCTTGTGAACTGAGGTACACAACAGTTCACCATTGCTTTGTAGATTTTTCCCTTCCTAAAACCCAGAGGAAATCCTACTTCTCAGCAGATGCTGTCTGGTCACTCTGAGCTCCTCCTCTGCTGAAAAGAAGTGTTCGTCTTAAACCTACTTAATTTTTATATCCCTCTCTGGTTTTTGCATTTATTTCCAATTACTGTGGGTCTCGCTATCTGTCAAGGATAGGATCACACATCTGTCTCACTGTTAAAACTGCTAACAGAGACCAGGAGTAAGGGATTTCTGACATGAAAGCCATGGCCACCCATGACAAGCAGGGGCAGAAATTAAGATGCCTGTTACTGTGGGACTGGGACAGATTCACTTGATGCTGCTTTGATTCTTCAGTTGCTTTCAGTTAGCTACCTACAACAACACAATCTGAAAACAAGTTTACGAAGTAGCCATACACTAACTTGTATATTCCTATATTCTTTCTTTTGCTCATCCCGAGGTTGTAGTACATTGTGTACAAATTCACCATACAGACATTAATGTATTTTACTTGCAATCTGGTACACATCTGTTATATGTAGATGAGCTTCCTGCTTTCATCCCTTTCAAATTATTCTCTGCAGAACTGTGTTCAGCCAAACCTGAGCATTGCTATTTCCCCATCCTCTGTGATCCGTCAGCTGCATTCAACACAATTAGCTTTCTTGTTCATCATGCAATCCTGCCCTCATATACCTGGCTTGGTCATTTCCTCTTCCCTAAGTGGGTCAGTGAGAGATCTTCCTGATTCCTCCTCCAATTTTCCATGGAGGTACCTACAGGTCCTCACCATAGCCCCATTCTCTTTTTCCAGGTTCAGCTTCCACCACAGGCACATATATTTCAATCAGCTTTCTCCCAACAGATTCTTGTTTAGCATCTTTCTGTAATTCAGTAAAGTAATCAAATTTAAGTTACTGGAGAACCCACCTTAATCCTCTTTTCTTCTGATGGGGCTCCAAGAGTTTTAAGAAGATACTAATATACACAGGCTAACACCCAGTATGCTGATCAATACTGTATCAGTCTTAACTTGTATTCTCTCACACATCTCTTTCTTGTCTGACATGTGAAGGTCTCTGTTTGTACATCACAGCTGGGGCAGCTGTCCCCCATTGTCTTAATTATGGACTCAATGTGCTGCAGATATATAAATCATGGAAATTTAATCAGGCTTATTGCATCCTTCATCTGGCAGCACAGACTGAAATGAAAGCTGTGGTGAAATAAAGGCTTATCCAAATGAGAGGGAATAGCAATGCTACATTATGCTCTTGAGAATTTTCCCAAGATATAGCGCCTCTGGGGACCCTCCCCCCCGCTCCCCCATGGGTGCAAACCCCAATTCATGCTCAGTTATTTAAATAAAAGTTACAGTCAACATATAAGACACAGGACCCAGGCTGACAAGCTGCAAGCAGTATGTTTCCACAGATGGTAAGGGAGGAAAGCACATGAGATGGTCCTGGGGATGCTCACAATGTCTTTCAGAGGTAAAAAATAAAAACAACAGGGTGAGAACATGGAGCAGGTGAGCACCGGCAGGTGCATGGAGCAAGTGGTCTGGGTTTCTATCCTGCCCCACTATGTCCCTTCCTTTACAGGCTGCTGGGATTCCTGGCTCCTTACCAGTCCCTCCATGGTGCTGCTTTTCACGTCCTTTGTTCACCCACTCCTTGCTGGTGGCACTGAAAGGAGAGTAGTGGAGTCTCTGTGTTCAGACCCACTCCAGTGAAAGACCAAGCATGAGACAGTAAAGTGCCACATCCACAGCCAGACCAACCAGTCAGATCACAGTAAATACTACCACTGGAGTAAGTACTTAAGCAAATGTGTGGGACAACCTGTTAGGTCATTTCCATTTGCTTAATCAGATCCTGTAATACGCGTTAAATTGTAACGTCTTCTCACACTGATGAGAAGCTGACATACACAGCCTATTCCCTAGTAGGAAACTGAGACTGGTAAAGTGAGTCCACTCAGCATGAGAAAACCAAACACATATCCAAATTGTGATGGAAAAAATCACATCTCGATAGAATTTGGGTGAAGTGTGATACATATTTGTTGTCCAAGGGACAGGGCACACTAAAGCTTTTCATCACCATGCATTGCCAGAGCCTGCATGATTAGCACCTATTGAAATTAATTAGTTTAATCACAGTAATATCCTCCAGGTCTGGATGGTTTTGTAAGATGAGCCCCAAAACCTTGCCTCTACTGGGAAAATTACCCATAACTAACATTGGCTACACCCTAACAGATGCAGATGAATAAATAAACACATTAAGCTGCTAAGGTAGACTAGGACAAACAGCACTCGGCACTGCTTAGTAACCACTCGGTGTTACTCATCTGCCAATGTGTTGACTGCTGTTTAACTTGTTATGTCCTGATTGACACTTGGAGCCAAGCAGTGTTCAGTCTTTGTTCCTTTGGTGAGCAAGGTATGAAGCCTGAGTATCTGTGGTTTTCAAAATAGCATTTAAAAACAAAGATGAAAGAGTTATTATAATACAGCACAGTATAAAATTGATGCTGGAAAATTATTTTAACTTCAAAATGCTCCTATGACCATTGCTGCATGGGATGGAATATAACACAGACTCTAGCCAGTATTAATAAGTAAGGATGAAAGCAGATATTGTGCAAAAATTTGGGGGATAAAAAAAGAAGCAGCATTAAGTACTAAATCAGACCAGCAGAACTGTCAAATGTGTTAGACTATATTCACAGGCACTCATGTGTGACATGCAGGCACAAAAACATAAACATTTGTTTAGTTTGAGTAATTTTGCTTTTTAGAGTAAAAGGCTTTTTTTTTTTTAGGAGGAGGAGGAGGGCTTTTATCATAAGTCTGGAATTTTAAAAGTCTTATATCCTGCAAGGACTGTTTGAAGCAGTTCCAGAAGTACTGCTTTTCATTAGCAAGTGCTGACTCAATGATCTGTAGAAATGTATTGAATTCATCAAAAAAATTAAAGAAAATTATTTGGTTTTGCTTCTAAAAGGTTACATAATTTCAGTTGGACCTTATTACTTAAATCATTATATACTATGTTTCAAATATGTTATCACTTGAAAGTCGAAAAATAAAGGCAAAACAAACTGGTTTGATTTCATTGAAGTCTTTGATAAAGAGTTCTCTTGATGACTTCAAGTAAAGCAATTCCCAAATGTCATTTCTCAGTAAATTTTAAAATTTCAAGGTTTTGTTTAAATTTGAGAAAAAGCAAAAATTAAGTAATAGCATTTCTGAAGGAACATAAATGTTTAACTTACGTAAATGCTGATATAATTGTGCCCAGCAGCCCAGGGGTTTACTTCAAGTGAGCAAGTGTTTGTGTAGTTATATGTAGATGTAAGTTTGAACACATGTGATCTAAGTTTGGACATAAAGTCTAGAGGGCTGCCAGAGCAGGGCAGTTTTTCAAGCTGCTCTAATATAAACCAGAATCACAGTCATTGCTTTTCTGGAAAACAAGTGAGTCTATACCTATCCTTTTTCCCACTCTTGTCAGTTGGGTAAAAAGGGCCAAAAAGACACTGAAAAGGCACTCTGGTTATACCTACACTGATAAATAGCATGCTTGGGCACATTAACTGGCCTCGAGACTCTGCTGGGTTCCATGCCCTTGGCCTTTCTCACCCACCTAAAGAGGATGGTGTGAGAAACAAACATCTATCTGCATCAGCCTTATCAGATAGCAAGTAAAAAGTAGCATCTGTTTACATTTCATAGCAAGTCACCATGGTGTGGACATTACTCTTTATGCACTCTTTCAAAGCCTGTGATTATCAAGTTAGGAGAAGGGAGTAAAAATCACGTCCACTCACCACAGGCTACAAGAGAGTTTGAAGCCAGCAGTTATCTACTTCAGAGAGGTTTATTCATGTCAACTTCTTGCCCATGCCCCCAGTCTGTTTTCTGTTCAGCCAGCCTGCAGCAATAGTCCTGAGAAGCACAAATTCTTCCTTTCATTCTGTCTTCATCCTGAGTTCTTAAGATATAGTTCGTGTCAAGCATCGACATCTGAACACATAAGCTTATCCTATGTCATAAACTCTTCAGATTCAAGAAGTATCATCTGCTCTCAGTAAAACTACCTAAACAGCCCAGCTCCTCCACCGACAAATTCTTCTGGTGCTGCTACACATCTTTGGAATGGTGTTACTCAGAGCAAAGGTCTACCTGGCCCAGGAGCCAATCTCTGACAGTAATCAACAGCAGATGCCTAGGGAAGGGTATGAGAACACACAGCGATGGCTTTCCCAGAAGACGTGTTTGGGATCTCCTGCGCCAGCACTAATATCTTTGTGTTTAATTTTTCACAATGGGATCTGTTGCTGTCCGGTGTAGCCTCTGAAAGTAGCCTTGGCCCATGGAAGAATTAGGGACACGATCTTTTATAAGGTATTCATTAGGTCTTTATTCCTGGGGTCCAGCCAGCATGGCCGG
>VYXC01006597.1:459440-490406 GCA_013397175.1 Platysteira castanea
CGGGGGGCGAGCCCCAACAGGGATCTTCTTCCATGGATATTTTTGTGTAGTTTTTTAGTCTCTGCTAACTCACAGCACACATAACATACACCAACAAATTGCACACCTAAATATACACTGCATAAGGAAAAACATAAGGTAGTAAGAACTGCTTACATGCTGGGTTCATAGACACCTAGATCTTGATGGAAAGAGGTAAGAAAGCAAGAGTCTCCCTATTATTTTCTTCAAAACTTAAAAGACCTATAAGTCACTCTTTGTGTGAAGACATTTCCATGCTTTTCCTTTCTCTGAACTTTCTCCAGTTCTCCACTACATTTTTTTAAGAACAGGGGACATGAACTCTGTAGGGATTTATGCAGTTTCTTTTGTTATCTATTTCTTTTCTAATAATTCCTAACATTCAATTTACATTTTTATTGCTACTGAGCATTAAATTGGTGGTTTTGTAAGAACTATTCATTAAAATTCTGAGATCTCATTCCTAAGTGGTAAAATGCAAGTCAGAGCCCAACACTCTACACGGAGAGTTAAGATTGCTTTCTTCGTGGATATCACTTCTATTTATCTACATTGAAGTGGTCATACCAAAACTTGCAACAGTCAAAACTTCAATTTCTGCAATAAAATAAATAATTCCAAAAATATAAAAACTGGCTCTTATTAAGAGAAGAATTTTTTAACAATGACATGATGACAGTATAACATAGAGACCTCGACGCATCATTTTATACCACTTGGTTTAAGCAATATCACTATCTCAATATTCTGAATCATTATGCTATCTTAGAGCCATCCTTCCTTGAGACAAGGAAATAGAAGAAAATTCCACCTTTCATTAACAAAAATCAAGTACATTTCAAGCTATCATGTATATAAAAGCTAAAGCTTAAAAATGTGATACAATTGCATGGTCAAGAGCAACAGTAAACAAATTAAACAGATTAAAATAACTTAATTTTTTTTTTTTCAGTTTTACATCCTTTTAAAACCTACTTCATGCTTTGTGAAGCATAGTTTTTAACTGGATAACAGAATTATGATGGTGAACAAAGGACACATGCATAGGCACTATCAATCAAATTTATTTACAATGGCAATGTGTGATATCTTTCTGAACTAGCCTAGAGTTAATCCAGTTGGTTTGGGGTTTTTTTTAAGAAATATGGAAATGCTGTCAAATTAATCATATTATCAAGATCACACTAGTTCTTGAGGACAAAAAGATTTAATACATTCAAGAAAACACCAAACAGACCACAATTTAATAGCAAGGAATGTGGTGGTAGACTCTGATATTGGAGATTCCTATTTAAGACCTGGTGTTGATATTATCTCATTATCCAAATGAGTGTTCTGCCCCACAGGCTCTCAGCTAGTCTAGGAAGCATTGCTCACAGTCTCTATGGAGCTGTTCCACAATCAGATACCGAGATCCTGATCTGAAGCACTTTGACTTAGAAAAACAAAGCATGAAAAATACAAGCATTAGGGGAAAAAACCATTTTCTATGTTTCTATATTATGGCATATACCTACAGATACGGATAATACTTTGTCTCTGTGACTTCTTTGTTGTCTTTTGGATCAGGAATGTAAATACTGTGATTTATAGGTGCTATTAGAAATTAATTATCATTCAAAGCATACATAGTTTTAACCTTTTTAGGGCAAATCCTAGTCTCATCTAAGTATGCACAACTAGGTAAAAAAGAAGCCCAAAAAGAACTGTTGGTTGTTTTATAAACTCCTAGTTTTCTAAGTTAAGTTCTTTGGAACTACCAATTTTCTTAAAGAACATTCAAAATAATTAATACTTTAAACTTATCTTGAGAATAAACACTTTGTTTTCTATATCCTCATAAGCAGTAAGGATTGTAAGATAATATGTATGCACATGCACAGTGTTCACAAAATCTTTTTTTTTCCATATTTTCCCTGACATGATCTGTTTTTAAATCACGACAAAGGAAAGATATTTTAGATAATCATCACATGGCATGGCATATAATAAATATAAATCATCCTACTTCCATCCAACATTCACATATTACATCATCAGCATGGAGTAGGATCTTACCAGGTTACAAACACAAGAATTCATGTTTCAGGTCTTATCTCTAGTAAACGGCAGATTACCTCTTACCATCCTGTACTCTTCATTTTCATTTTATAAAAGAAGCCCTTATTTAATCTTGCTGTCAATTTATTTATGAAGCGTGAACTGTCACAGTTCTAGTACATGTTGTGGTCCCTGCTCTGATCGCTTCATGATTTGCACATTTATTAGTGCATCACTGGAGAGAGGTTGGCATGAAGACCATTAACCATGGCAAAGCATGCATTCACTCCTTGCTTTGGGACCCGGTGGTCGGTAGTAACTGAGCTTGATAGCCAGACAAATTAGTGAAGGCAAACACCTCCCATCTTTTTCACACAGTGAGATCTGCCTTCTGGACACCTGTCTGTCACCTGAAAGAGGAGACACATGGCTTGCTGAATAGGGGTAAGGAAGAAGGACAACACTCCTGTCCATATTGTCAAGCTAAAATCTTATTTTGGTGAGACTCTTTGCAAGGGTACAATCGCTCATAACTGCCCCACCCCAAGAGTCTTGTATAGTTCTGTTCGAACACCAATGTGTGGAGATACATTAAATGACTTCTGCAACTGCCTTGTTTGCCAGAGACGTCTTTAGCAAGTCAACCTGAAACTTGCTGTTGTAATATTTTCACTAACTGTTTTGTTGCTAGGAGTTTACTTAGATTGGTTAAGTGGGTAAATGTGAGAAACTTCTCAACTTTCTTTTGCCCCAGCTACCTTCTCTGTTCCTAGGTGGCTCCTGGTCCACCCAGCTGACCATTGCCTCTCTGATGGGCTCATAAAGCACTATCAACACTCAGGCACATATAACATGCATTATTTATACAGTTCTCTGATTAGTACGTGTCTCCAGCTCTCCCGTGTCACTTCAGCTATCCTTCAAATTACAATGCAAGAGTACATTTAAACTCATAAAAAGTTCTCAGCTATTTACTCTCAGGATGAGAGGTTGTTATGAGATCACTTGATGTTGTTTTGAAATTTCCAGGGTTGGGTGGATAATTATTGAAAGTGCAATAGCTCCACAGATTTAGGTTTTGAATTTTCTGACCCTTCCAAGTAAACTAAGCACCAAAAACTGACAAACAGGAGAAGCTTGGATGTGTAAAACATCAAATATTCATTTCCCCTTTGGATTTTGACAGAAGCTTTAGTAAGTTTGTATTTTGCCTGCATTGCTTCTGTGTGTATACAGTACAGATGGTCAACATCTTACTCTATTTTCAAGTCCCAGCTTTGTAATGAAGGTGGAAAAGCATCACTAGGAAGAAAAGCTGGCATGATAATGCCTCAGAAAGAGATATAGCACCCTGCAGCTCTGTAGATGTAAAAATGATTCTGCTATAACATCCATCTGTGGCAGTAAATATGAATAGCACTGCTAGCTGGTGGGACGGGTGGGAAAGGTCACCATTATTGCCTAGTCTCCCATTTCAAGAATCCTTAGGATTTTCATAGTGGCATATGCCAAGTGGCAGAAAAAAAAGGTTCTGTTGAAAGTGAACAATCAGTTCCTACATAATAAAAATATGTTCATCTTCAGATTTTAGAGAGAGTCTTCACAGAGTCACATAGCTCTGAGATTTAAGTGATACAAACACTAGGCACTCTAAAAGCAAGGTAGAACACTCTTCCGTTCTCTCAGAAGATCCTGACCTTACTTGTGGAAGTAAATTTGTTTTTCTGTGAAAAACAAATTTACTTCCACAAGTAAAGCTTGTTGTACTGTCAGCTTGAAATGACCTACCATGCGGCTGCTGGAGTTTTTCATGAGCGAATTTCCCATGTGGCTGTGGGAAGGTTTTACACAAGATAGGAAATGACTTGTAAAGTATTTTGACAGGGATTCCAGATTTGTGAGTGTGTCTTAGGTTCTATGTGCCACTGTCTAGAATAGCCAGAAAAGTAAATTACTTTTTTCTGTTATATATGCAAGCGTACAACTAAAGAATGACAAAAACTATCTTTGCCTTTTGGGATGAAGTAAGAGAATTAATCTTTTACTTATCGTGAGACAGCGCTACAGAGCTGAAGGGCACAGAATTATTAAATGTGTTAGGCAATAATTACAAGCTAGAAATCATGTTGAAGAATATGCATACACACATGATTTTCTGTTTTAAAACTTACCTTGGTGCAATATAAACCTAACTAATACACACACATAAGATCTTTAAATCTAAACATAATAAATGGAGCACTTGGGTTTTACCTATTTGGATTTATACACAACCCAAATGCAACAATCTGGTTCTGTCTGCACCTGTTCCATACAAATACAGTTCTTAGAATAAGTTACCCACCATTCATTGTTTCCATATTATATGGCAAAGTTTAAACTAATAAAACAAACCCACCCCATTTTCAAATGGAGTACACATCATGGCTCAGCTCCTAGGATGCATTATAACAGACAATAATCTAATTTTGTCCTGGCAATCAACAAACTCAAATTATTTCAGGTGTGGCGAAGGAAATTAAAGCTTCAAGACTGTGACACTTCCATATATCATTAAAAGACCTGTGGTTGAACATATATATAGAGAGGGGAAAGCAGTTTCTATAGCCAGCTGCTGGCAAGCCAGTGCAATAGAGATCAAATCAGCTGACAGTCAGTGCCAAAACATAGAGCCATTTTCTACTGAGCAGCAGCAGGGTAGGAGACAGGATCTTGAGAAGCAGTGAGGTCAAAAGCAATCCTGCCACAAGCACCATGATGCCCTGAGCTTGCCCTCGCTATTCAACCACACCAGCTGTGATTGGGGTGCGGAGGGAAGAAGGGCTACATCTGTGCAAGGAAGTCACTGCAGCAACTGTTTCCTTCCCTCATTTTGATCCCATTTGCAGTTTGATAAGAGAACTGCCAAGTTGCAATCTCATAGCATTCTATATGTATCAATCAAAAGGACAAAAACTGTCAAAAATGAATTCTGAAAAAAATTCATCAAGAAAATAAAGGCCACATAGAAGCAGCCTAATGTCACAAGTGTGTATTTTTAAAGCCTTTGTTTCAAGTTTAAAAGTTTGGTCCTATTAAAACAAAATGCTTGCTTACTTTTTTCCAGTCAATGCAATTTCTAGATAAGATGAAGCATTAGCAAACAAAAAGTCTGTGGTGGAATGATTGGCCAGCTCAGACCATGCTCCAGGAACATTCCTGCATTCCTCAGAGCTAGGAAACTTTTGCACAGTAACATCTATGGACAAGGCTCTCTCCTGACTCTGGTGGTACCCAAGACTCCCTGCCAGGCCAAGAGACAATGACTTGCTGTGGTTATTCACGTCAGCTCTCTCCTTGACCCAGATACTGGACATACCCTGGGCAAGAGACCTTGCATTCCCTCAGCAAGTCTGGCACGCCAGGGGTACTCCAGGTCACCTCCTCTGCATGAGCAGCCATCGTAAGCAAACCCTTTGGTTTCTGGATTGCTACTTCATCTCCCTACAGAATGATGAATGCTTCAAGTCTTGCTCTGTAAGGCATTTTATGGCTGGGGACCAAGATTGATCAATTTCTGGAGAAACCACCATGGTCAACAGTCACACAATGAAGCCTACACAGTAAAATTAAAACTGGCTGTGGGGTGAATAGTTTTAGGGCTTTCCTGAGAGCTATTCCTGAAGATCTAATAAAAATTAGAAAAGTGCTTGATCCCCTTTTATCTCCAATGCAAAGCATATTTCTTCATTCACATACACATTTGCATATCACACTATATGTCATTATAGGAAAAAAATCAGCAAAACAATCCCACATTATTCTAATATGCACATTTCTTTCTCTGTCAAGTGGATAATTAAAAAAACAAAAAGACAGATGGGAAGTCATACTTTGTTTATTACCTTCATGATAAGGTTTTCAGATGCTGTGGTGGTACACTTATTTTGAATAGCAAGCATTTACTAGATCCTACTATTCTACAAGTTCTGTAGAAGATTTCTTGTCACCTTAGAAATTATATGTTTGTTTCTAGAAAGAAAAATTAGCTTTATTCAGAGGTCTAAGTAATTTGTATATATAGCAAGCAGCATCTAAAACAAAAGTCTAATATCAACATCCTCAAAAGTAGACTTTATGACTTAAACATACACGTTGCAAAATATTAGATTTACTGTTTTGCTTATATTGTGTTAGTCATTTATAATATTTGGTCACTGAACAACATAAACTTATTTTATGGTTCTTCCATCTTTTCTCAAAAGGATTGCAGCTCCTAGTAAGGCAAATTCAACACAAGGGTTTCTGGGATATAGGCACTGCACATACAAAAGTAGTATTTGTGATGGATAACATTCTTTAAAGGTCTTTTCATGATCCATTAATTTATGAATTACACAGCAGAGTAGGCATTGTCAAGGGCTTAATTTCAGTTATATGTTCATCTTTTTCCCCTGAATCTTTTATCCAAAAAGTAAATAGGACTAAAAATAACATGTTCCCTTAGACTGACTCTGACAGGTCTTGCCATAGAATTAACTGTTTTATTCTTTACTTATCAAAAGGTGGGCAGTTGGGCCCATCCTTATCTATAAATAGGAATACATACCAAAAAAAGTCAAAATAGAAAAGAATAGTTCTAAGGATTGCTTCATTCACAGCACAGTTACAAAAAGCAGTGCAATTGCCATGGAATAAAATTTACAGTAAGGAATGAAGTATGCCAGATTTCCAGGAAAGCAGCCTACCTCAACCTTGCCAAACCTAATCCAATCCAGGTAAACCAGAAGTAAGTACTACAGACAGGTTATTTAGAGGTTGATGAGAAATCAGTCTCAGGTTCCACCTTACTTGAAAAGAACATTTGTGCTTTTACTCATGGCTTAAAAAAGAGACCACCAAACAGTGAAGAGCATAATTATGGAAGTAATCTTACTCCCTAAGTGCTGTTCTCCCCAAGGATGGAAGTACAGGTAAATTTCATAAGCCATCATAAATCAATTTTATAGATAATAGCTCAGTGTTTAGAGCTGTTATTTCTCTTTTCTCTCCTCTCTCTTTTCTTACATCAGTAAAAAACCCAAACAAACAAAAAACCCAACAGACCTCAAAAATGAGAGGGAGAATCTGTTAGTAAGCTAAAGAAGTGGTGATAAAATTCTGACCTCAGGAGTTTTCGACCCAAGCAGCAACAGTAAGCATTGCTGCTAAACAGAATTTGGTCGGGTGCTTGCAGTACAATATTTCAGGCAATCCAGATTAGCCACAGTTAAGAGATCTGTTTTTTACTGACAGGGTGTGGCAATATGTAAGAAACTCACAGTATCCTGAGAGGGAGTTTCTTAACTTCCTTCTCATTACATTCAATGGTTTCTGTTTCACAATGAAAAAGCATGAAAAAATGCTGACAATATTTACATTCAAATTTCTCTTGCAAATAATTATGGTCTTTAGTGTCAGCTAAGACGAAACCAACATAAACTTTAATATGACCACAATCTTTTCTAATTCTGAAAGAGCAGAACCCTCTTTTTCTTCCACACGTTACCCTGGAGGCATTACTTGACAATGTGTAGTCAGATCTCGGTTTCTTGAAGTTCCCACAACATTTTCAGGCATTACAATTGATGGTAATGTTCTTGCCATAAGCATTATTGTAATCAAGAGATGAGATATCCATTGAGCCATTAATTTAAGTATAGTAATTCTTTTATCTTTTTTAGTAAAACTTACAAAACAAAGAGCATGGTTTTGTTCAGAATCAAACCCAAACACAGCTGTTTGTTCCGTACTGTTGTGGTTTGGCTCTCCAAAGGGGTTTCCTTACATATCAGTAAATCTGTGCCAGGTTGAAAAAAATTTAAAAAGAAGATTCATTATGAAGGTAAAATTGTCTGAAGTTCAAAAGATCATGTAATTTTCCTGAAACAAGCATAAACATGAAATTCTAGGGATAAATGGGAAAAAGCTGCCTAAGCATACCTGGAAACTTTTCAAATGGAAATCATGGATTCTAAGATATCTCTGAAAATATCCAGTCATCAGCCTACAAGTGAACAAAATGCAGTCACTATAGGTGTTATTTTATCAGCATATAAGACAGATTCATTTCTTATATACATGTTTTCAGTCCTCAGTCACCAATTTAAAACTGATCCAAATAAATTATTTCAAAATTCTAATTTGTAGTTCAGTTACAAAATCAACTTATTACTGCTTAATAATGCCTTAGTCTTCAGCTGAGCATGGTAATAGACTGTGTGTGCATTCTGAGACTACAAGCACACATGAGAAAAAAAATCTTTAAAACCTCTGTGAAATGGAGTTGTTTGATCGAATGATTTCTGCCTTGTGTTGGCAATGGGCTACTGGACTGTACACAAATTCATCTCCACTGACATGTGGTAACCCATTAGGCCACTGTAACTCAATTTCATGTCTGACTACATAGAGAGAATTGAACTGATAGAGTTTGAGCAAAGTTTCATGTTGTCAAGGTGACTACAATCTTCCTAAGGTAATAGATACTTTTCCAAAATGGAGAACAGATTGAGCGTTTCTCTGCTTCAAGGCTTTATATACACATAAATGTTAAACTGCCCATTTTAACAACACCAAGACAGTTTAAATGGTACATCTGGTATCGTGTATTGCAGTAATGCTGATATGAACATAGCCATTCTGGCATAGTTACTTCCATACAGATGAAAAACTACTTCATTATTAGGGATCTTCAGCCCTATGTAATCATATCCAACTTTACAAGCTGTAACAGTTGTCAAAGAGTTGGACCAGCACAGAAAAACAACCCTATCTGTTAATTAAGCAAGATCATTTTTAGATCCCTCTGTGATAATTTTCAGGTAGCATGTAATCTAGCTTTCTCAGCCATAGCCCAATAAACTTAGAAGTCTCTGTGTGTGTAAGGAAAGTATACATGAGAAGCTGCTTCACTTGCAGATAGCAGGCAGAATTGTGCTGTTACAAATGCAGGAAAAACATGTGGAAGGTAACAGAGAAAAGTCAGCTAACAGGATTTGTCTGAACTGCAAAATACACAAATGAGTCACCTCCATGGAGCACACTATGATGACATGAACTAACTCTACAAGAAAGTGCTGACCTACTGTGGGAAACAAGAATTGCCTCATACTTGATTGCTGAAATTCTAGTTGTTTCAAGAATTGCATACTGAGAGCTTAAGTTTTTGTCTGTATAGAAAGAGCCAGCATGTTTTTGTTGTTCTAAAACTAAGTCCAAATAGTTATTGTTAATAAAAACTTAAAATAGTCCACAATTTGCTGAAAATATGGAAAAAGCACATTCACACTGCTGCTCTATTCTTCCAGCATCACATCTAGAGTGTGTGGTTTGAAGGCATGCATCTGTTTGAAGGCTGAATACCAGCACATTGATATAACATGCAAGACTTTAAAAGCAGTGCAGTAGTGTATCACCTGTCATTGGCTCTAGTGCCACGGCTAATCGCTTTTGAAATAATCCAGTGCAACAGAGACTGAGGCCATCAATATTTTTCCCACTACCACAATGTAGAGGCCATTTGGATGATGACCACTGCCCCAGAAGAGCAATGACAGATTCCTGTGCCATCATGCTTTGTCCAGAAGCACTGCATGCACTGTACATCATTTGGGGCTCTGAACGGCAACAGGATCAGGATTCCCAGCCCTCTGTTCACCCAGCAACTACTGGAAAGCAGTGTGGCTGAAGGACTGGGTCTTTTTCAGCTGCTAAGTCTTCCTCTTCTCCACATGGAGCAGAGACAAAGTTCAGATGGAGGAAGCAACAGAAAATCCACTAGGTGCTTTGGGGAAAAGAGAAGAACCAGCTGGGGTTTCAGACTCAAGCAAACAGAAAGGGGTAGGATGGTCACCACCAGCATTCATCCCAATGCTAAGCTACATGCAATATTTCTTTTAAAAAATACACTTCCCATTTCCCTCCAAGGGCATCTACTAGTGCATGATGTATTATAAAACTGTGGGAAGACTACGAGAGATTACTTGGTTGTACCTACAGCTCCGAAGATTTTCTGGCAGCCTAACAGTGAACAGGTAGCAGAAACAACATCAGAGTCATGATAAGCAAAGACCAATATAGATTAACTTTATTCCCTTGAGGAGGTGTGTGAAGTTTAGATTGGAGGTTGAAGAAGTAAGAGCACCTCTTTGGACATCATGAGGACTTCTGCTGAAGTTCTTCCCATCTCCAAAGAGAACAGGAAGGAAGCGCCCAAGAGCAGCCATGACCCATAAAAGACTAAACACATTCAACTCACCCTGAGGAACTGTCCTTCAACAGGATTTTATAGTTTAAATTTCAAATAGGATGCAACATGGGAGCAGGACATATCAGCCACTTAAAACTTACCTTTGTAACTTCTGTCAAGCAGTGGGAAAAAAGGGAGAGCTGGAGGGAGCTGGCTGTTCTTCTAGTCTGGGTGGATCATCTATGGGAATAATTTAGTCTCTGTGATAGCTAAATCATGGCCTATTTATTTTAAATTCCAATAAAGAGTTAATAGTGCTAATTACAGTATCCGGGATAGTGATGTGGCTATTCACACAAAGAACTTGGCAGAGACCAAAC
The DNA here is from genome assembly GCA_013397175.1 of Platysteira castanea. Classification (NCBI taxonomy): domain Eukaryota; kingdom Metazoa; phylum Chordata; class Aves; order Passeriformes; genus Platysteira; species Platysteira castanea. The sequence continues at coordinate 470,091 of VYXC01006597.1, forward strand.
TCCACTTTCACATAGGTCAGCAAAAAAAAAGAGTGTGCTGCACTTTGTCACATCTCATTTGGATTGCCTTCAAAATGCTGAGCTAGAGGCAAAAGATACCACAGTTCATTTCCAATTCCACATCTAATCCTCTCACCTTTAATTTATTTTAAAAGTTTAATCATAAGTTCATAAAGTTCAGATATAAATTTTTTAATTAAAAAAAAATTAAGCACCTGCAGGTAAGGTTTTTAGGAATTCATGGTTGGCCCAGGTTTCATTATGAATAGGGACCCACACACTTCACCTTTCTGCAAATGCTGCTGTGATAAAATGTAACTTTCATTTCCTCCCTGTTGCTTCAGGGATGTGTCATTTACAGAAAATAAATAGATGACTTCTATCACAAAGAAACCATGCTCCACCCGGGGTCAGTGAAAAGCTGCACCTCGCTCTGGAGTTTCTGGCAGCATAGTAATAACTTTTCTGCAGAAATTGTCACTAACTGCTAGAAACCTTAGTACAAATAATAAAAGTATTTGAGATATTCTTAGTATACAAATAATGTAATATTTGCAAATAGAGAAACTTTACTAAATTTGGGGGATTCAATTTACTTTTAGTTGATGAAAATGATGATATTAATAGTTCTTTAAAGATGTCAGCCAGCTTTGGAATGCCGACTGCTGTAGTGTTCTAGATTTTCAGAAGTCAAATGTTTTGACAAGACCCCTCTCTAAAAGCTCTTAAAGAAACTAAGCTATCGGAAGGATGAAAATTCCTTAGTAGATAAATGTAGATAAATGATGTGTTGGAGAATAGTAATAAGTTGTTTTCACCATGGGAGAGAAGTGATCAGATATCTGCACTAGAAATTGTTCTCTTCAATATATTCATAAATGATCTGGAAAAGGGAATTAATAATGAGATGGTAAAGTTTGCTGGTGATACAAATTACTCAAGATGGTCAATACCCCAAAAGGTGTCATTATGCTGAACACTGAGTGATTCAGCAACAAAAAATGTAGACAGTATTTAATATCAATAAATGCAAAGTAATACACATGGGGGGAAGCCTAACTATAAATACACAGGGACAAATAGCAAACAAATAAATAATTTAGTATCACTTCAGCAAGAATCTCGGACTCCTTGTCAAGAACTCTCTGAAAACATCTATCCAGTGCTCACTGGCAGACAGAAAATGTAAACTGAACTAAAAATCATTACGTAAGAATGAAAAGTTAAAAGACAAAATATTACATCATTGTATTAAACCAGACTGCATCCACATCCCAAACACTTCACCTAGGTCTGAATGATCCATGTCGAAGGGTTTACTAGATGTAGGAATGGTGTATGTGAGACAACGTAGATGAATAGCAGTATACTATCGTAGCTGTATGAGGGTGGAGGAAAGCACTTTTCAACTTTAAAAAGAGATGAAAAAGAGGATATAATTGTATATAAAAGTGAAACTAACATAGATAGTAAGTAAGGAACAATTGTTCACTATTCATCCTACCATAAAACTTAACAAGCACCAAGTATCACAGTTTTAATCAAACAGAAACATTTTTCCATACAATTCACAGCCACACAATATAGTCTGTTGTTACAAGAATGTTGTTACAAAGATATAAATGGGTTTAATAAATAACTCGAATAATCTATAGAGAAAGGTCCAGCAAGGGATAATAGATACATGATGAACTTAATCTACAGTTTAAGTAGTATGTACATTGTGCACAGCTGGAAAATAGGAAAAGTATCACTCTGTGCTTGTCCTGGTCTCAGTCCTAAGAAACAGTTAAGAGAATGTACTCTGTTCTGATTTAGGGTGGTCATTCTTGTCCTATTATTTAGACCCAAAAGCCACAAGTTTCATGATCTAATTATATCTGCCTTCAAGAAACAACTTAAATTTGACTTCTATTTTCAGCACCAGGCAGGAAAACCATTAATTCTCTTTCTCAATAAGTAGGGGCTGAGCATTGCTGGCACAATGATTAACTCCTTCCTGCAGCAGTTCTGCATATCATGTACTGCTGCAGCAATCCCTTCTGACTGCAGAACAAGCTCCACTCCCTACTTACTCTTCTTTACCTGACTGTTCCCAATTGATCTCTCATCTTTCTCGTCATTATATTTATCATATTGTACTTTCCTGATTCTTGCATATAGTGGAAACTTCTGTGTTCCCTTAGACAAGTGATAGAATATTACATGTAACATTTAGTCACATTGCATTGTATTTAAAAGCAACATATCCAATTCCTTTACATTCTGTAGTACAATTTTATTTTCTGCACTGATTTTAATTCAGCTTTGTCTCCCTTGAACACTTCAGAGTGTGAAAAAGTACATATAATTTCCAGGATGTCATAAAGAGACAGATAGATAGATAGATAGATAGATAGATAGATAGATAGATAGATAGATAGATAGATAGATAGACAGACACACACACACATATATATGGGTAAACCATTTTCAACATCATCTTCACCAAGCTATTCATATCAACAGTTTTATTGATCAGATACTTACATTCTTTTTTACAGTTAGGAAAATGAAGCTTTAATTATAAAATCAGTACCTGTGTGGGTCCTTGAAGCCACAGTTCAAAATGGAAAAGCTGAGTGAGCTGCAGCATGCTCAAGCTCTAAGGCAGGGCTATGCCTCAGCACCAAGGAAAAAGTGAGCAAAATCAGCCCTGTCCACTTCTCTCCCCAAAGCAGGCTTATGCACAAATTAAATTGGAGGGGGAAAAAAAGAGCTATAGATAATGACTGAGCTTTTTAATAGAGCTTATATGCTTCACTTCCACAGCATTTTAATGAAATTTGAATGCCTAATTCTTCTGGGTTCCTTTAAAACCCCAGTCTGCATCACCAGATGCATAAGCTATGACTTAATGCTTTCTTTTAACATTTCCTAGTCACAGGGCAGAAGAACCACATTTTGTATGAATTATAAACTGCATTTACAACAACCAAGTGAAGTGCAGGAAGGCCTGGATTAACACAAAATACATGGGATGACTTGTAAGAGCTGTAGTTCCCAACTGGCCTTCAGAACATAGACAGCAAGTGAATAAGCACCAGAAGACTGTTATTAGAATAAATCAAAATTCCATTTCCAGAAACTTAAAAGCCTTTAAAATACTGAGTTTACAGCATTAGAAAGTGATACAATAAATGCATATTTAGCTTCTACATCTTTTTGCATCTATGGATCCAAATCAGCTCTGCAAAGCCTGCATAGATATGTTTGTCACAGGGCGGCTCTGTGAGCAACAACAGCCAAGAGGAAGGGTTGGTGGCAGACACCTTACAGAGCAGCAATCCTCCAGAGATGCTCCAGGAACACAGGCACTCTGAAGAACATCACCATAATTCAGGCTGACCTAGTTCAATTTACTCGCTTTGAATAAACAACCTTAAAAGACAGAGTTCTCTGACACCTAAGGAAGGAAAATGGTCCTTCTAAATTCTGTATATTCTCTAGAGTTTGGGGAAAGGAAGTTGTTTTTTAGGGTTGGAGGCTGTTACAACAAGGCCAGATGCAGAAACTAAGTAGGAATACCAGGCAGTGCACAAGTCTAACATGTTTTACGTATTATTTTCAGCACATCTATTTTTTGAGAAATTGATTCTGATGTTTTGAATCAATGCTGTGTTAGCACACTCTGCTTCTTCATTTTGATAATTAATGGCAAGCTTCTCAAATGTTGGCTGAAAATTTTCCTAGGCAGATTTGGGGTTTTTTTGATCTTGGCTTCGTGAGAAAATGAAGCTTGCGTGCATCACGCTGTCTCTCTGTCATGTTTGTTCAGCTTCAAGTGAACTGAACAGTGTAGTGATTTTTTAAGTAGGAAGATCTTACAACAGACCTGTGCAAAACTCAGCACATCATGGAAGGCAGCTACCAAAGTCATTAATTTTTTTGCCAGCAAAGATGAGGAGCAGTCGATTAGGTTCATTCTGTAGCAGCTGCTGACCATGCTGGACACATACAGGTTGGCCACCTTGCATGAATGCATCTCCAGAAGAGCATCTGCTGGGTCATTCCCAGTTGTTAGGCCAAGCAATGGTAGCTAAAAGCCATGGAATGAAGAGCAGCTACGGTTAACTGAGACATTTCACAATGAGGACACAGACATGGAAGAGGGCACTTCAGTGGGACGAACACAAATGTACTGCACCCCAAAGAGACAAAGCCAGAGCAAACCAGTTCTCCTTAGTTCTGCCATTCAGGGAATGATCTGGATCTGTTGGGGTTTCCCTTCATCTCTTTCAATCCATCTATTTCCAGTTTTCCAGATGGACTTATCTTTGCTTGCAGCTCCTATGTGCAAACCCCAATAGAGCCACGAAAAGCTATAGATAGGTACTCAGCCACCTGGGAGACAGTGGGTACAGGATAAGTCCACGATTAAACATATGCATATCACAAGCTAATGTTATATGTGATGCAAAATGACATATGATATATCATAGAATAGATGGCTTATCACAGGTAAGGTGACATGCAATAAGCCAATATGTTTATTTACCTAAGCAAGTGCCAGTTCCACTTGCACACAGCAAGCAGCACCCAAAAAGGTGTCCCTCAACTGGACACACAAAAAGAATACATAAGGGCTCATATTAGATGGAGGTTGCGTTTTCTTCACGTGCTTAAGAAGAAAACATGCTGATGTTGATGAAGCAGCAGGTCTCTTTTCACGACTTTGCAGGATGATAATAGGTGCCTGTTGACAGCTTCCAGAATGGAAAGGAGGAGCTTTTTAAAGCACATGAGTACTTTCACATTTGTGTAACAGAGAGCAGTTTAAGAGCAGAGACACCTGCCAGCACAGCCACAAGGCAGAACCCTGGCAGACCTGTTCGCCTCTTAGGAGATGACGATATGTAGCTTGGCTTCCAGTATCTCCTGATATTCCCTTTCCATCCACTGTCATTTGCAATTTAACAGAATCGAAACAATAAGCAAATCTATTGTATCCTCCCTCTCTGGTAGTGCAATGTTAGTAAAGTTTCATATTTTTGCTTTGGAGGAGCAGGCTTTTTAAACAAAAGGAGGGCTGCAGAAGGAAAGCCAGATTTGGAAGCAATGCTGCTGCAAGCACAACACACCCTTTGTTAGCTGCTGCACACAGCCAGCAAAGAGGCACTCTGGAAGCCTGTGTGGCAGCTCTGCAACTCCGTCAAGCTTCCCGACTGGCATCAGCCCATTTTGAGAAAAGAATCAGTATTTGTGAGCTATAACTCCTACTGCAACAAAAGTAAGCTATTATTCAGAATTTAAACCTGAACAGACAACCTGCTGTTTTGCTATGCGGCATAATGGTTCATCTGTTTACCAGTGCTTTTCACAGTGAGTTAGTTTATGAAAAAAAAACAAACAAACAAACAAACCCCAAAAAAGCCAAAATAAAACAAAACAAAAATCTGTCTTGAAGAAATTCAGCTAATAAGAATTCCAAAAAAGACTGATGCCTCTGCCCCAGGCTCCAGTAATAAGTGAGTTGTTTATATCAGATATGCCCAAATGATCATAATTATGATCTCAGATATGCCTAGATGTCGTAATGAACAGGAAACAAAAAAGAGCTCAAAGTCCTTGCTACCCTGAAACTGTCTGATCCCCCAGCCAGATGGAAGATAGCAGCTATATAAAAGAGAGGACTTCCCTGCAGGGAAGTGGCCCAGTCTCTCCAAGGTTTTATAACCAGCCATGCCTGCCCCTAAGGCTTTGGAGAAAAATGAAATAAGAAAATCCAGAATTAACCTAGGGAATCAGCCACTCGTCTTCTGCAGGCAGCCAGCTGTAGCCCTGAAGCATAAGACTGAGATTTTTTAGTCATTGTCTTAAAGCAGAGCTGAGCGTGTGGAACACATTGAGGGCAATGAGAGCTCTCTGTTCTCTTCAACAGTTTATAAAAAAAAGAGAGTGACAAAACACAAATACAAATTCACAGATGTAAGGATTGCACAGAACAAATGACCTCCTCTGCCATCCACAGAGATGCTGCCAAGCCTGTTCCCAGACTCAGATTAAAGTGTATCCAATTAGATTAAATTCCTAGCAATGGAAAACTTACCACCTACCTACACTGGGAAATTATTTCTACGTGTAATCACCCTCACTGCATCTTTACAGTGATTGAATTTTTCAAGCTTTGATTTCCAGCCATTGGATCTTTTCTGGCTTTTTTTCTGCAAGACTGAAATCTATACTTGATTTAGTTGTTCTTTTGTTCCTAATACATTGGTAATGCCTTCTTATTGTCTTAAGCTCTACTGGCCAGTAATAATTTCTTATTACCTTTATCTTCTCCAAAAAGTCATTTACATTGTGTAGATTCAATTTTCATTCTCAGTTATGCCCCTCTTTTCCATACTTAACATTGATTTCTTGTTTAATTATCACCTTTGTGCCTTCTTTACTAGGCTAGCTTTCCTCTCCAAGGTAACTTACTTGTCTGCTCATTAAAGCATAGGCTTTAGAATACCCTGTAGGATTTCCTTGAGAAGTCCCACTTTCTATTAAAACTTCCCCTTCTAGCACTCGGTTAGGGAAACAAATTGTTCTGATGAACTGGTCGATTTTATGTTTCATATAATTCAGCCTTGGTGCAAAACATTTGTTTCCACAAAGCAGAGGTACTGCAGTATCTGAGAGTTTTTGGTGATCAACAGCAAACACTGCTTGGTGCATCACGAAGTCCAACACAGATTTATTTCCTGCTTGATGCAGACAGTTCCATAGTACAATATCCTTGAGATTCTCTTGAGATTAGATTATTCCTAATACCGTTCAGAAGTAGATCTCATTCTGGATTTACTGATGGCAATAAATCTTTTCCTCACATATTTTGAACAAATCCTAGAAAGAGGTGCTCTCCATTGTGTCAGAATTTGTCCCTGTGTACTTGTACCAAATGCCCACTGGTCTACAGTCTGCTTTGCTGTTAGTGTAATGGACATAAAATGTGAGCCATTTTCATGCTACACTAGATATTCCAAATTAATTACCATCATTTAAAATTTTGGGGGATTTGAAAATATCTTTAAAAGGTAATATGGAAATATTACTGCCCTTTAACATATTAATTAAATTTAAGTATTGTTTTTCATCCTTTGTAATCTGTAAGTACAATATATTGTGGAGAACTCAACTGCACAATTCGTATTGTGCAAGTAAAAGGCCAGTGGTTTTGTTTGATGGTTGCTTTTTTTTTTTTAATTCTGGTACTTGGATTGCAAAATCAAGGAAGAGTAGCAATGAATATTGACCCACGTTTTATTACCCAGTACATCAAATATTATACCCAAGCTCCTTTTGTTAAAAAACTGTGGTATTTTTAGATATTTCCTGGCTCCTCTAAAACAAAAAAAATAGATTCCTTGTCCCATCACAAGTTACTATATTGCATAGATTAAGTTATATGAGGTACCAAAAAGAATAAAAAATGCTCAAGTCCCACCATTCTTAATGCTAAAAGCAATACGGTAAGTACCTTTTTAGAAAAACCATTAAATTTGGGTAGCTCCACTTACCCACCAACACCACCAAGGATGGAGCTGTTCAAGTCATGACTAATCACTTAACTCCAGGCAAGTTCATTCACATCAAAGGAAAGAAACCAAACATAAAGACCTTGCATATCATAAGGATCATACTGGAGCTGGGGAAGCACCGTTTCTTTTCAAAAGTTTTGGGGAATTTCTCTGGACTTTTGCATTTGTGAACCAGTGAGGGGAGGGGAGGGAAGGGAAGGGAAGGGAAGGGAAGGGAAGGGAAGGGAAGGACAAATGAACCACAAGGAAGTATGACACCTGTAGTCCCCTAGTCTAAGAAACATTAGAAGTATATTTAAAAAATATATTATTGTGGCAACATGTGAGTTTGAAGGAACTCCAGAATATGCTGTGGCTTGTTACAGGCTCCTCCCAACGGCACAGCTCAAGATTGTGAGCAACCCAGGTCCACCTCTTNGAAGGGAAGGGAAGGGAAGGACAAATGAACCCCAAGGAAGTATGACACCTGTAGTCCCCTAGTCTAAGAAACATTAGAAGTATATTTAAAAAATATATTATTGTGGCAACATGTGAGTTTGAAGGAACTCCAGAATATGCTGTGGCTTGTTACAGGCTCCTCCCAACGGCACAGCTCAAGATTGTGAGCAACCCAGGTCCACCTCTTCAAAAGAAGGAAAAAACTAAAACCAAGTCTCCCATACTGGGGGTGAAGGCTGAAGTCATTGGGATTTAGGGTAAAACTCTTTTCTTCCAGAAGCTTTGTGAACTTTTGTTCCTTGTTTGCATTATATGTGGTCAAAAAGTAAATAGTACTATTGAGGGTAAAGTGATGACAAGCTGAACACAAGCCAGCCTGGAGCTCTTGCAGGAATGAAAGCAGATGGTGTTATGAGCTTCCTCAGTATGTCTGCAGCCAGGAAACAAAAAGGTCATGGTAATTTCAGTCTCCTCAGCACTTACTAGGCCACACCTGGAATACTGTGTCCAGTCTTGGTCCTCTTAGCAGAAAAGACATACTAAAAAATTTGAGATCGTCTAGTGGAGAGTCATCAAACTGATCAGAGGACTGGAGAACTTGACAGATGAAGAAAGCTTGAAATAATTGGGTTGGTTCAGCATGAAGAAGAGATAGCTGAGGCTTGAACACCATTTTTTAACACTTAAATGGTTGTTACAAAGATGATGGAGATTCTTTTTTGGCAAGATGCCCAGTGCCAGGAGGCAATAGGCTGCTTCAGGGGAAACCCACTTCAGTTTAAGAAGAAATTTTTCACTGTGAGAGCAACTGAACTTTGAACAGATTACCCAGAGAAGTGAGGAACTCATTGGCTTTTACAGGCCCCTGATCATCTCATGTAAGGTCCTGCTTTCAATAAGAGCCTCGGGTAGATAATCTCTAGAGCTCCCTTCCACCCCAGGTTTTTCTATATGATTCCATAACTATCAAGGTTTTGTTCTGACTAGAAAACAAAAAGCAAACAAAAATACTCAGTGCTGCTAGAAATATATAATTTTCAGTTAGAACTCCAGACAGAAAAACAGACTTGCCATGTAGTTTTAGTTAAATTTCATCAATGCCTTCTGTTTCCATTCACCTTCACTGAGGGCTTTCTAAGATTCCACTATAAACTTTGTCAGTAAATACACAAACAATTTGCTGATTTTTTGATGTCTTGTATGTTACACCTTGAACTGCTGATAGGCATTTATTCAATGCAGTCCGTCCTATTTATGTGCAAACCATATATATTATATGCTGTTTCCTTGAACACCATAGGAAGCAAACAGCAGGAGACAGTTTCCTTACTCACAGTTTCAATCACATCTTTCTCAGGGTCACATTGCAAGCAGACCTCAGGCTGATGGGCTTCCTTGCTCCCATTTCTAAGCATGTCTGCAGTGCTCTGACCCTTGCACAAATCCACGCAATCACAATAAAATTGATCTCACTATTTTCAGAACACCAAAAAAGTTCCTCAGATAGTCTAGCTAAGGCTATACCACGACTAGCACACTGCCTGCTCTGGAGAGAACAGTTGAGGATGGGAAACTATTGCTAATTAAAAAAAAATTTAAATATTATGTTTCAGTGTGCTTGCACAGCAGGTCTGAAACAGCTGCAGAGTGAAGGGGTACAAATGCAAAAGTACATACTTACATCCTTCTAAAACAGTTACCTAACCATGTCATGACACCATGTAAAGACCTCTATTCTACATTAATTACAAAATAAATAACTCACTGAGTTCTACTGGTAACCAAAACCAGATTCATCTTCCATTTGCAATGTTTCAACAGTCAGCTCACACGAAAGACTTTTTGGACTAATTCAGCTCATTTACCGTTCGTGAATATGTTGGGTGAACATACAGGGATATGCTTTGATGAAAACAATGAATCAATACCAGGAAATTCTCCAGGTGAAAAACAGGAAATAAAGAAAATGGCAAAGCCATGCTTCCTCATAAACTGCTTCACTTTGATTCATGCCAACATGACAGATGTATGCTTCATTAATGATAAAAAAATTGGTTATACATGTTGAAAAAAATAGTAAACAATATTTACAAGACTGAAGGCTGTATTTTCAACTCTAAAAGAAATCATAGCAGATAAAAAGAATATGAAGCAGGAGAGAAGCACTAGCATTGTGTGCAACACTACTCAGGGCAAACCCAAATATTCTGGTTATCCCAGCAAGGTATCACCTTGCTGTCCCCTTCTAATAAGCTTGCCTTGAAAAACATATTATCTAATGGAGGCCCTAGTAAAGTATCTCTCATAAAAGGCTTGTGATGAGAAAGATGAAAAAGAAAAACTTCTCCATGCTTCAAAAACAGCAAGGAGAGAGCATGCTTTTGTTCAGCTCCTGCTGTAATTCTCTCATTAGTAATACCATTGCTGACAACCCTGACACCCTTATTTAAAAATGATGTTTGAAAACTTAAAAGAAACTACAAGAAAAACTGGTGATACAGAAATTTTGCCTTACAGTTAGAAACTAAGGTGCCTCAATGAGATTTGCTTAACAACTAAAGAGGGCTGAGATGCCTCGATCCCAGCCATTAGGTATTTTCATTGAATACTGTCCAGTGCTACAGGCTTTCTTTAATCCAGCAAAGATTGAACAAGTTAAGTCAAAGCTAAATTCAGACCACAAATAAAACACTTCACATGAACGGTGAGTGTTGGTATACAAGTGGTGGACTCTTTGTTCTCTGAACTCTTTAAATATGAATGAGAAATCTTTCTAATGAAGTTCACCTTGGCCTTCAAGCAAGACATACAGTATGATGCTCTGTGGTCAGTGCTAAGGCTGGACTGGATTACATCACCAAAATGATTGAGCTCTTCTTCTCTTGAAGTCTATGCAGCAATTACACTTAAACATGTTTGTAATTTACTCTAAGCACATTTTGTAAATAATTATTAGTGTTACTACACCTTTACTGACCTACTGAAAGTTATTTTCATGTAAATGGGCTACTTTTTTTTGTGGAGAACATTTTGATTACTATCCTAGGACTCACATATTTAGGAATTAAAATTTAACTGGGACATAGGAAAATTCACATAAAGCAATTCAATGGCTGATTTGATCAGTGCTAACTGCTGAGGTCCTACAGAGACTAAAAAATATTCAACTAATTCTCCAGTGTCCTATTCGCCTGAAGCCCCAGCTGCTTTTTACGGGAACTAAGAATCTCTAATATTCTACCAGTGTTTAGCTATTACATATATTAGTTTATGAGGCTCAGCAAAGAACAAGCCTTGTTTATTAACTTTTCACTAAACCCTTCACAAACTCAAACCCTGGTGAGAGAATAAGAACAAAAACGCACGAGTGTTATCAGGAAATGTATATATTTATTACTTTCCAATTTCTCTAGCCCTTGGTAACCATTGAATTTTCATAATTTTCATTGATTTGATCACCTTCTTTTAGTTCAGAACATGAATAAGCTGAAAAGTGAAGAGCCAAAATAAAATTCTCTTTCATAAAGCATTTGTCTCCATACAGAATTCACCAGCATAATTACACCCCTATAGTTCTGATGGTATAACTCCCCATGTGGACACTTGAATTCTACAGGCATTCATGCAAGATTAAAAAGCATCCACAAGGCATAATTATACCACTTTAGTCTCTGGTAAATTTCCTCTTATAAAGACGACCTTTCAGTGTTGAAAAAAAAAGAGTTATTTGGGAGGAAAAACAAAAAGGAAAAGCCCTTCGATTTCCTAATGCAGAAATTTTATGAGGTTTTCTGGTCCTTAGTTACAACCTACTATATAAGCATGCACAAAAAAAAGATTACCACTGTGAAAACAAAGGTTCCTTGGATGATTCATTTTGACTGACCACCAGTCAAAACACACTGACCTGAAATGATATCACAATTACTCAAAGTCACTTACCAAGGTTTGGGAATTTTTGAAGATCTAGGTAACCTTCCCTTTTAATATCATGGATACAGTTGGCTTGTGGCATATGTGTTCCTCAGCTTCTGTAAGATATACTTAAGCAGAAAACAGTTTTGTGCCACTGCATAAAAATAGATCTGAACTCTCAATGCCATAATGAAAGAAGAAATGACAAAATTACAGTAGGTTTTGTACTCCCTGTATAAAAGATGAAGGCAATAATTCTGCTTTTCCCTTACTTCCTTCACCTTGTAGCTACGTGGTTAGATAGCACGACTTCCAGTGCTCAGTTAGATAAAACTTACAAAAAAGCTAAACATATGAAAGTAGAGGAGTTGATGGCTAAGGCATCCAAGCAATCGTAATTCTTTTATGTAAACCTGGGCATAAAGGGCTAAAAAAATTAGAGTATACTGAAATTAACTAAATTCAACTCCACATTTCCCTCAGGTTCTCATTATAGAAATAAATTAAGATTGTCTGGATGGCTTTTAACTGAGTGTTTTCTTCTTTTAATATATTTAATTTTACTGAAGTGCAATATTTTTCCTACATTTTCTAAGTTTCAAGTCTTGTTTTTTATAGCTAATGGACTTCAAAAATATTTTAACATTAACATTCTAATACATTTAGCTTTGTATAGTTTCTTGGCAAAGCTGTTTCTTAGATTTCTTTTCTTTAAAATTATTAAAAATGTTATAAATGAGCATTAAGAAATAATCACACGGATAATATGATTTAGTAACTAAAATTTATGGGGAAAAATCAGCATATTGCTTTTCAATGTCTTTGTATTGTCATACCTGTATGAACATTCAAAAGCCATGAAGCTCAACATTGACTTACAATTGATCATTAGATCAGAGATGTAAATTAATATGAGAGGGCTCAAGATTTCTTGTTTCTGAGTCCCAGCTAGAGACAGGCATATTTAGAAGGAGAAAAATAAGTGAAAGTTTCAGTAGAGTCACTCTGCACTATTCAGAAATATAACTTAGTAGGTTAAAAACCAGGGGTGGGGAAGGCAGCTGGGACATGACTAAAACCAGCCAAGTGTTGAGAGAGCTTTCATTTGCTGTTTGACAGAGCCGTGTCCAATTCTGCATTGTGCCCAGGCTTGTCCCTTTTCCCTCCCAAAGGGAGAGCCTCATCGCTAGACCAGTCTCATCATGCCAGCCATGGATGACGGAGCATTTCCCAAAAGATGCTGCATGCCCTCAGCAAATGGGAAGGAGAGCATCCTACCCTCAAGCAGGTCGGCTGCTCCTGACTAGCTAAACTCTGATATCACAGTGGCTGGCCCAGAGCTGTTGACCCCACCTTGGCTCCTGGATATATCATCATAATTAGTCACAATTATATGGTTAATGTATTTTTTATTTTTAATCTGTGTTTCTTCAGCTCTAGACTGATTAATTTTAGTCCTATGGTAAATCTGAAGAGTCTGCACTGGTAATTTCTGAGATAATTCCGTATTAATTAAAACAGCAAATTTCTTACAGAATCTGTTGAAAATAATTTTACTGAAACAGTGGGTGGTGGTGTAAAATTAGTGAGCATCCATCTTACACTCAAAGAGAAAATAAGGTCAAGTACAAGAGAATGCATTGTCACATGTAAGTCAGATAGGTTGCCTTTGGTTTTTGTAGAGCACAGGTGCTGTGGCTCAGAAGGGGAACCTGTTCCTCTACTACCTTTTAGAGTTTAATAAGTAAACTTTAATAAATCTTCTTGTAGCAACTGAAAGCACTTTTTAAATAGCCTGCTAAGGTACAAACATATACGCCTTCTGTTTAACTTGCTGTGGTGGTCTGTACACCCCTGCAGAAGGGCAGATCTTACTACAGACACATACTTCCTTCTTCCTGCTGCATCAGGGCTACCTACAGGATTCAATGAATGCTATTTCAAAGCCTCCTTGCCCAAAAATTTCCAATTTCCTTGGGTCTCCTACACCGTCTCATACATACAGCCACACTAGAGTATGTAATCCTTCAGAACAGTGCTTCTATCACTGGAAGCACCACGCAGTTATTCCTAGCACAGTTCAGTTCCATGAGCTTCTGGAGACCTAGCCAATGATCACTGAAATAATTCCTTAAAATTTCAATGTGCCTCTGACACCATAATATTCAGGTACATAAATATAGGCTGAACATTTGTGCAATTAGTAGAGATGTCTCGTGCACTCTGTAAAGCAGAACTCAAACTTACTCCCAGAGCTGTGAACAACACCTTCATGTTTGGTAAGCAGTGGCAGCACAGAAAAGGAGATGAGAAAATACTGTGTTCTGGCTATAGTAGCACACACTGCTACACAAACCCTTCTTCTGCTCACAGCACATAGGAAAAACTAGCAGTAAAATCTTAGCACTCTCAGAATTTTGGTTTATGTTCTAGTAATGTGCCTAAGTTAACCCTCCATATTATAAGGGCTGTCAAAAACGTTATCTGATATGCAAGTGCACCAGCAACAACACAAGCTTTAAAAGCTTAAAAGCCATTTTGAGAATTAAACAAAGATCGACAGGATCTCTATTTTGTAGTGCCAACTTTTTGAACACTTTGCATTTGTCAAGAAACATATGACAGTGTTGGCAGCATTTCCCAGTTAGCACTGGTCCTCTTTGTGAAAGCCACTGCCTAAACAAAGAACTAGATACCGTCTCATCGCCAACAAATTTGAAGTGTCTCTGCTCCACTGGTGAATTATTGCTACCCTGTAGAGGAGGTGGAAAGTGTGCAAGGTTCTGCAGAACACACAAAATAAGCTCTTCACAGTTTTTTTTTGGCTGTTCACATGAGCCATTCTATCACGTTTCAGCAACTCCAGCTCACATTATATCTACAGACTTACAGTAAGATGAGATAGTCACAGTATTTAAACCTTCAAACAATCTACACTGCAAATCTGCCAGCCTCCTGTTCCTCAGAACGTTTCATCTCAGCTAAAAATTACCAGTTCAGAGGGATAAGAGCACAGAGGTATACAGATGACTGTAATGCATTCCACCAGACAGCCTTTATGAATTTTTTAGCTGAACTTTCCTCTGTCCTTGTTGTTCTTGCCAACCACATGCAGAACATTTTAGAGACAACAGCAATTCCTTGGAGGTTTACATGCACTATTCAATTCCCAACAATAAAAAATGAAAGAAAATCCTTTCTCAGAACTGAGTTTCATCTTATATTTTCCTTCATCCTAAATTATAACTAGCATCCAGTACTTGCACTGCACAGCTGAGAAGCTAGCAGAAATTGCCACATTCAATTAGCACAGTAAAAGTAGCAAACTAGAAATAGGATTTCAATCACTTTAATTCACTAGTTGGTTGCCATAAATACTCGCCTGTAAAACATGGAATTCTGAATACTCTAGACATTATTTTCCTTTCATGAAGATGTTTGTTTACTTTGGCAGTGATTCTCTTGGGAGAAACTCTAATGACTTCCACTACCAAAAAAACCTCAAAACTAAAAAGAAACAGAAACTGCCACTAGCAAGCAAGAAAATATTAGTCTAGTGTGCTGGTTAAACTCCAGGGCACAAAGGAGAAAAAACAGAGTAGATCACTGCTTTGCATTCTTGTGACCAGAACCTTTATCCTTCAAGTTAAGCAGGCTTTCATGATGGAAGTTGGGCTTTGAATAAAGCAAGAAAACTGCCCATCTCCTGTGAATTTTAAGATTTTTAGCTTTAAAAACAAACAAACAAAAACATAACATGGGAGTGCAAATAAGAGAACAAAGCAACTATTTCAATTACTGATGTTAATTTTTCCCATTGCTTTTCACTTCATTTCAACACACAGTGATCTAAGAAAGGGTTTTTTACCCAGTTTTGTTATATCTGGATAATTAATATTTTTTCTTTTAATGAGAAAAACCAGCAGGAGGAAAGGTAAGCTACTGTGACTCAATAGGCTGCTCACTGCTGAAAAAGACTTACCTACCTCCTTCCTAAGGGTGCAAGACTATTATTTTCAGAGTTTAAAAAAGTCAAGAAGAAAAAAACAGTGAATGAAGCACACTGATATAAATCTTCACACCTCTTTTTTCTGTGAAACGTCAAACCTCATCATCTGCCTTTCTATATGAATAACCTGCAGTCCCAGACTGTTTACCATGTTTCCATGGGAGGAGAACATCATTAACAGAAAATCAACTTTAAGAGGAAGCAGCTCTAGCAAAAGTATGTGAATCGTGTATTTTGTTACCAGTTAGAACAATGCGCTGTTCCTGGAATGCATATGCAAGCCCATTTCAAAGTTTAAGCTGAGCAACAAAACAGTCACATGTCACAAACCACGGGACAGCAGACTGTGTACATCCTTTAACAGCCTGATCCCAGGGAGGATCAAGCAGAACTTTAGCAGAACCCTTGCAAGCACTACAGGACAGACACAGCTACCTAAATACAGAGGGCTAACAAAGAGCCTAGGAAAGGAGTAGATACGGAAAATGAGAAGCAGTGGTAAAACAGTAAAGAGAAAACAAGAAACTGATTTTAATATATATTTTTTATTTTTTTTTGGTAGCTATAGAGCTTTGGAAAAGGGGTTAAATGGAGTAGTAAATCACCGCAAATCGTGAAAAGCCCATAAATACTGTGGGCTGGGGAAAGAACAATTTGTTGCATTACAAGCAGGCAGTGAGTCTCTACTATGCTCAGCAAATCAACAAAAGGTTTTTTGAAGTCAATACTATCTATAACATTTACTTTTATCTGTACCATGCAAAAAAATCATCAAAAAAGCTGTGTTTAGTACTGGAATGAAAGCAAAGATACTTCTCATGTGTACATCTAATTGCAGCCCATATACAAAATCACAGCTATGGTGATTTTCCAACTAGCTAATTAGGAGAGAAAGAGCAGATTCTACCACTAGTCAGAGCTATTTTCCTTTGTGTACATTAGGTTCATGATATTCTCGTGTTCATGTTCATTCACGATATAAGGAAGCGCTGAAGTAGCTCTGTGTACATATAAAGTCTACATACTATATCTAAATTTTTATCAGTTTCATGATTTATTGTGTGTTCACAAAAACTGTAACACTTGTTAAGTGGTATCTGATCATGAAAAGAACAGACTTTTTAAAGAAGCTAAACCCACAAACCACTCGGCATCTCAGTACAATACCATTCAGTTCTCAGGACCGCTAAAGGTTTTATTGTTCAAGCAAAAGAAAGAACAGTGGACCAAAATCCCTTCTCATATAATAATCTCCAGTTCCTAATACTGGCCAATAGCAGATGTTATTCTCCTGGGTTTATAAAAGGAAAGAACTTAAGCTGTGCAGGGCAATTTCTAGAAGTGATGATAACCACTGAGGGGCAATGCTCAGAAGCCACTACCTTGATGATCCCTTTCATGTCACCCAACTAGCAGCCAGAAGAGCTGCTCTATAATCATTACAGTTTATTTTGTCTTCATATAGCTATAACTATTTTATATAGTTTAATGTGATTTGTCCTTATACTTTCTATTTTATAGCAGCCCTGATTAAATACGCCACACAAAATTTAGCACCCACTGGATGATGCAGAACACGAGACAAATAAGATGACCGTTGTCTTTCAGGCACCAACAAACTCAGGATAGCTGTCAGCCCCAGCTCTACCACAGGCCTCCCAGGTGAAGTCAATGTCTGGCACATTTGTTGGAATGAATACACAGAAGCAGGTTGATTAATGGCTGAAAAAACCATAACTTATGTATATTTGGTTCTACCGTACTGACAGCTTGTTTGCAACATCTGGTTTTTTCAATTTACATATTATGTATAGTGATACTGCATATGGCTTGGCATTTGTAATGTTTGTTTTCTAGTCTAAGGAACTCATCCCAGCTCCATGACTCTCTAGCTTCTTCAAGTCACTCAGATGAGGTGTGGCTCTGCCAGGATGCTCTCCTCCTCAGGAAGTCTCGCTTTGGTAACAATCAGGGAACATGGAGTCCAAGCCTCTTAATACACCCTAAGGTCTGGAAAGGCAAATTTAGGGAATTCCTGTGTTGCAAATAAGTAAGACACCTGAAGAAAGTATAATACAAGCTTAGCTTGTTCTTACACATTTGTTTAGGCATTTATTTTCAGACACTATTACCTTCCAACTAGTCTGTCCAAAAAAGCTCTCAAACCTTCCCTAGAAAGGGACAGCTAAGATAAAAAGGAAGGAATTGAGGGATTATGAGGGAGAGAAAAACATTACCGCAAGACGGCGTGAAGGCCAAATGGTCAAAAATTGAGAAACTGGAGCCTGGAGAGAGAAAACAAACTGCCAAGGGCAGGCCTCAGCACTTCTTGATGGCACCAAGGTGCCAGATGAGAGACTTGATTTGATGGTGGAGAAGCCAGAACCTGTGACCTCAGCACACACCAAGGGGTCTTGTATCTGAGGCAGAAGAGCCTGCAGGATGCTTGGTTTGACTTGGTATAACTGTTCTTGCTTGTATTAGAGTCAAGTAGTGTGTGCCACAAGACCAGGGACCACCAAAGACCTACTGGATTCTGCAGCGAGATAGCCAGAACGTTTCCTCATTATCAGCAAAGAGAGAGCTCAGGTTTCTCTCCCTAAAAGTACCTTATTTAGGGGATGAGTCATCCTCTGGTAGCACCTGTCTTGTGTTTGTTGAACATTAGGCAGCTAATGCAGAGTGGACATTTACTTTTTACATGGTTAAAACTATATGATCTTCAGTCCATGAAAGTTGTTTTAACAAACACAACGTGATTGGGCTGAGTGGCTACCATGCCAGAGATAAGCTGTTATGAAGGATGTGAACACTCTTTGTCTTTCAGTCAATTTAAAAAATACTCACATACACCAAGAAAGCTGTTTTGAAGGAAGAATTGCTAGAATTTGGGCTTGATTTAAAGGTGAGGGACAGAGAAGCTGACTGCTTACAAAAAAAACCCCTTCAACGGAATGAGTTTCTACACATTTTGTAGAAATAGGCAACTGGTTACAGAAGAGTGCAATGCAGCACTGCTTCCACCCTTGCTAGACACTGCCTGAGAACGCCCCAGGTAGAGGACAGCTTCTGTTCAGGCTTGCACACAACTCAATGTCAGGTGTATGACAGGAACATAAAGGGAAGCCAGATGCTACCAGTTCTGCAGCTCACAAAACTATGTTTATGAGGACTATGCCGTGAAGCAATTCAGTCTTCAGAGAGGAACCAGTACTTGGCCTGCAACATTTATTCACTGTATGATCATCTGTAAGGCCTTGGTCTGCAGTCTGGATTTTTTAGCCCTTGTAAGACCACAGAGTTCTTGAAACAAATGCCAGTATAATGAATAATTTTGGAGTGCTAATCCATACTACAGAAAAGGTGAACACATATCAATTATTCTTCTATGCTGCAAATGCATTTTCATATTAACCCTGCAAGATGGCATGGATTCCCCAATATATATCCACACAGGTTCCCAGCCACAGTAGAGATGACTGCAAATGCTGAAACAGTTTTTTTCTCTCTATATTTTATATGCATAGAGAAAACATACAGATTTAAGAAATAAGACTTGTTACACTGGGTCAGACCAAAGGTCCATGGAGCAGGTGCAATGAAGCCATCCAGTCGCTGATAGTGGGCAGGGACAGATGCCTAGAGAAAAGTTCAATAGGTCAAGCACATAATGAAACTTTCCCCACGTACTCACACATCCAACAGCCGTGTATGAATTCTTCCACTGCTAAGCTAAAGCTTTCCCAGAGCACAAAGACAGGCCGCTTTAGTCTTTTCAGGGACATATACATCTACATCAACATTACATCTGTACGTGCCAAACTATTTATTTGTTTCCATTGAACGGCTGCCAAGAGCTGTGCTTCCACTGTATGGAAAGGGTAAAACCCCACCTTTGATACTGGAATACCTCAGAGGGCACCACCCCGTGCCACCACACCCCAGCACGGGTTCCACCCGAGCTCCCGCGGCCCCAACAAACAAGGTTTGCCGACAGGCCCCGGGTGTGTGGCGAGGAAGGGGTGACGAGCCCAGGTTCCCGTGGGAGCTCTGGCGCGCTGCAGGGCCCCAGCAGACAGGGACTGCCCCATCCCCCAGAGGGAACACGGGCACACGGCGCGCCCGGGATCCGTGCTCGGCTGGCGGGGCGCGGGGCGGGGCGCGGCGCGGGGCCGGGCGGGACCTTGACACCCGGCCCGTCTCGTGCCGCCGCGCTCGCGCTCCACCCCCTCCGCCCCGCCCGTGGCGCGTGGTCGTGCGTCAATGCAAATGAGAGGCGCGAGGCGAAGGGGCGGGGCGATCCCCCTCTCCCCCGCCCCGAAGGAGCGCCTGACAGGATCGCAGGCGGCAGAAGAAACCAGCGTTCCGGCTGCCCCTGCCCGGGCT